>APFE031522906.1:0-23635 GCA_000404065.3 Pinus taeda | reverse complement strand
CTTTCTCTCCTATGATCTCTTTCCTTCCCTTTGCCACTAGCTTCTCTCTCTCTCCTTCAATCCTCTCTCTCCCTCCCCCTATCTTTCTCTTCCTCCCTCTCTCTATCCCTTCCCTCTATGGATGTATCTCCCTCATTCGCTTCCCTATCTCGCCCTTATTCTCTTCCCTCTATATCAGTTTTTTTTCTCCCACTCTCTATCTCCTCCTTGCTCCCCCCTCCCTCTCCCTCCAACACCTCCCCGCTCTAGCTCATTAAGTTAAGATAGAAAAAACTTAGAAATAATTCAATTTCAATATAATAACATTAATAATAGCTTCCTCTTCTCCTCCTTTTCTAGAAGAGAAAAATAAATATGTTATTTCTAAATATAAATGTATTGAAATTAACAATAACAAAAAATACATAATTAAAATATAAATTTTATATAATATATTTAATAATATATTTAAAAAATTTATTTATTTTTAATAAATTAAAAGTAAATATTAAAAATTATAAAAATTCAATTCCTATATAATAAATAAATCTGATTAACCACTTAATGAAACTGATGGACTCATAAAATAAACGGACAATTCCCAACAATCTTTCAAAAATATATTTGTTGATAGTTTGTTTGTGAAGCCAGAATTAGACTTAATACTAATGAATGAATTTCTTAATGCTTAAAGAAACACTAACGGAAAATTAAAATGACACACTAAATTTAAAGTTGTAATTAATTATTATTATTATTATATATATATATATATTCCTTAAAAATGTTAAATCTTTTACATACTTGGAGAAAAAATCTCGATTTACAGTAGCTTAATTTTTTCTAAATCCTAGTGTTTAATCTACCTAAAATTCAATTTGTTCATTTTTTTTTTAATTATTCATGATATATTGAACTATAAATTTGATGTAAGAAGTTTCTTAGGGTTTTTTATTTTCATTGTAAATAAGAAGAAATTTGATTGCATGGATTTCCATTATTATTCCATAGGATGACATGGAAGATGATTCAAAAGGCACCCACAAATCTCAAATAACAAAATATTTCAAATAATACAATTTCTCGTGAGATTCATAGCATGAGAGGTGCACGAAAAGCTATATATGCAGAGAAGTGACTTGCCTTTCAAGGACATAGTAGACAAGTGGAAGATAAGACAGAAGGAGAGTAGGTTTAGCCAGATAATATACCAGTTTAGCTTAGTATTTTGGAAATGGTGTCCGATAATTTCAAGAATTCAAGTTAAAATGGGCATCATAGCTTTGTTATATATTCATGTTAATTGTGATAAGATGCTAACCAGGGACAAAAGACAATCAATCTTCAAAACAAATCTACTTATTTTAAACCACCTTAACAAGCATCGTAAGGAATAAGGAATACAAATGCAATGTGGTTTCCTATGACGAGTTTCTAAATAATGGGACCTTAATATTCACAAGAAAACCGCAATTTATATGTATAGAGTTGACGAACAAGGGTGGTATTTAGATTTCTACTGTATGAATATCGCTTATGAATTTAAAGAGTACGATAAAAGATGACCATATACATACTACGAGAATAATTCCGAGTGTGAACCTCAAGTTTTAAAAAGGAAAAACCAGCTAAATTTTGAAGCACATAGCGCAAGCTTTCAGGAACATGCGCGACCGTAGACAAAAATGTGTGCAAATATTAAAACAAACAGCATATGCAGCCGTAGATGTAAAAGAACCATTTAAATAAGACCATGGAAAAAACCCGGTCTAGGTGGACCTACGCAATTCGAACATGATTGAAGGCGTTGGTGGTGAATAGCTCCCAAATGCAGGCCCTGCTTGTAGCAGTGGTCTATAGCTGGACGAAAACTAACAGTAGTCAAGAGGACAACCAAATGGCCAAGAAGCTGCCAGTACCATGCCATATCTATCTCTGCAAATCAATTGTGTCCCTCTGTCAGTCTCCCCTCCCATCTCTAAGAGATATTTTGAGACGGAACCATAAAATACAAAACACAAATCCTGACAAACATGCATACACACGAGGAGAGACAACAGATGGAAATTACAGTGTTTGTGAAAGAAAGAACAAACCAGAAGAATCAAGATGAAAAAGTACTCCAGCTTTCCGGTTTAATTACATAGATTTAATTTTTCATATAAAAGCCTCAAGAACCAATTTTCCTATAAACCAAATAGACTAGTAAAGAAGAAAAAATGGTAGAAAAGTCAAGTACCAGAGACAATATGGCGGCAGAAGTAGTTCATCACCCCATAGAACTTTTCGACGGTCGGACCAGAGGAACAACGCCAGAGAATACATATCTAGCCCATTCCCTGCGCTGCACTTCTCATAATTCGGAACGCTGAAGAACGGATGGAGCTAAACCAGGGAAGGGTCTCTATTCAATGGATGGTAAATGAAGCATGTTGTGATTTGTAAACTCCACCGATATATCTGTGACATCTCTTGGATACCCGGTACCATTTTGATGAGAAAGCTGGAAAGTTCTTTATCCTCCAAAGACTATCTGTCAGAAACCCTTGGATGCCTTTCTTGTAATCAAATCATAATAAAAAAATCGTTGAAAAGTCTCTTTCATTCACTTTGTTGTAATTATGGCACGTTGTGATGTTCACACTCCCCTTATATATCTCCTATATATCTATCACAGCTGTCCCCATAACAATACGATTTCGGCTAGAGCGTCGTCGGATTGAGAGATATTTATAATTACGAGTTGTTTATCATCCAACGACTATCTTTCAGAACCGTGGGTGCAGTTCTTTTTATCAAACGTTGCCATTCTTCTATCATAATTAACGTTGCCATTCTTCTATCATAATTAGAAACGGGTCAAAATTCTCATCGATTCCATTGGCGGTAAATATCGCACATTGCCTGTGTTTTAAAGTTTACAAATATGTCTCTTATACCTGTCCCTTCGATTGAGAGAGAGTTATAATCTGGAGACATAAAATTTCTTCATCCTCCAACTATCATCTGTCAGAACCCTTGGATGTCGTTCTTGTAATGAAGTGTGTCATTCTTATAATCATCCTTGTCCTCGAGTGCTGATTTAATTACAATTTGATTTTCAAAACCAGGTGACAACACAGTTTCTAGTTGTTAAATGATATTTCCAGTTTAAATTTGAATTCAAATTCACTGTATATTAAGTAATTTTTTTAAAAGCAAGAAAAGATAACAGATTTATATTAACAATTGTTTTAAAAGATACAAAGATATACTCAAAGAATAGAATATTTGGAAGATCATCTCTTCAAGAATAGAGTAAAAAATAAACTCATAACTAAATTAAATCTACACACAAGAAGCAAGTCATTCTCTACATTCCCACTTCTTACCATATTTTATATAGGGTAGATTGGTTATGGCATGGTGCTTTTATATTTTGGATTATATTAATTAATTTATTTTTTTAAGAAAGATTCGGTTTTAGTTATTCAAACACAATGTTTCATCTTATTCCAAAACTAAAACGCAATTTGTTTTTCCTTGTCATTCTTATGGCAATAACAATAAGGTCTTATTCTTTGGAATAACAGCTTTCTTTACTTCTATGCATGAAATCAAATACTAAGTCCAATTACACTTTAACCTAAGGCTTATTTTTTATCTTTGAAAAAACAAAAACTTATCATAATTAAATTATCAATTTACATGGAGGAGAACCATCATCATCTTTATTTTTTTATATGTCCTTCACATTTAAGAAAATTAAACAATTATCTACTTATAACACTTTTTGGTTTTATTAGACAACAAAAAATTATAATAATAATTAGATTTAATTCTACATACAAAAAAAATTTACTATAATTATTTTTTTATATTAAAAATTAATTAATTATTTAATTTATTGTTTTAAATATTAAATTTTTTATTCATATAAAAAAAAAATATTACGTTTATTTATAATATTAAGTATTTATTAAATTACAAATGATAAATATAAATATAAAACAATAAAAAATTGAAATTGAAATTTTAATATATAAGCCTAACATTGAAATTGAAATTTTAATATTTAAACATAACATTGATAATCTCTCTAAGTATGGAAAATATAAATAAAAATTTAAAATTTAAAAATTTATTACTTTGCATAAACGAATGTAAGTAAATGTTAAAAATAATGTAATTTTATAAATCTTTTAATAATTAAAAGGGATCATGAGATTTCAAGGAATCATAATATACCATGTTAATGGGTATGTTGGAAACTTTTCACTTCTTAAAATTGGCATATACCATGTCTTTTTGCCCTTATTTTCCTTGTTTAATAATTTTATCACTTCAAATGTGTTTTGTGGGTGCTTTATTTTTTATTTTTATTTTTTAATGATTGCTATCAATAATTAATAAATAAACATGAAATTATTTATATTTTATAAATAAATAAATAAACATAAAATTATTTATATTTTATAAATAAATAAATAAACATAAAAATTATTTAAATTTTATTTAAATCACTTAACCACTTTACATTAATGAGAAGTTTTGACTACTGACAACTCCCAAATAAAGCATAAATAGAACTACCAACACATCACACAAAATCAAGAGCCACCCACACATTACACAAAATCAAAATCAATATCGAAATAATCAATTTGGTTAAACATTAAAACAGAACACATAGATCAGTGTTCTGACCAAACCATTTTTAGGAGAAAAGTATTGAATTAAACGAAATCTATTGATGTAGTGAGTACCCTTTTTTCAGAAACAAAAAGACTATAAATACTTAAAAGAAAAGCAGTTAAAATTACTTTGTTACCTCTTATTTTATGGAGAAAAACGTTGACCACCCTTCCTTTTGTTATAGAGGGTTATCAAATGTTTCTTCCAACTATCACTATTGTCATTCACAATATCCACTTTGTTCTTTGGAAACTAAACATGTATCTCAATTCTTCCTAGATGTCTAAATTACTTAAAAAATGATATTATGTTTCATACCATTACATATACATTTTCATTCAAAACAAAAAAAATGATATAAGTTCCCATTAAATTTGACTACTTACTGTCACCATTCTCGAACTCTGAGAACTTGATCTTCCCTAGCCCTATTTGAATGATGATTGTTGATCGTCGCCAATCTTGGACTCTGACAACTTGATATTCCTGGATCTATGCTACACCCTTCTTTTGACATGTCATATGGTACCTGATGTGAGCACCTAAGAAATTCATTGATGTAATGAGTACATGTGCCGCTTTTATCCATGCATTTTCAACCACATATCCACAACTCAGAATAATGTTTCCCAGAAACTTCTTTGAACGAAGGGATTCTACTTCAGAAACTCACTGCAAAAGTCAGTTTTCTTGTGATGTTATCAAGTCAGATGGTTCTTTAAACAGCTTAAGCAAAACACATTATGGTCTAGAGAAATCGTTCTGGAACCGCTATAAAGCATTCTAATCAAATTTTGAACATATATCACTAAATGACCAAACAATAGATAGATAGGTGTTAAAAGGAGATGAAAGGTTTGAAAAAATTGGTAGAACATCAAACTGATAAATGTTAAAAGAAGATGAAAAGGGTAGACTAATGTCTAGCCTCACCAATTTCAAAATGGAACATTTTTGGTGTAATTATCTAATAAGTAGTATATGAGAGAAATATCTAATGTAGCATAACAACA
Organism: Pinus taeda; assembly: GCA_000404065.3. Lineage (NCBI taxonomy): Eukaryota > Viridiplantae > Streptophyta > Pinopsida > Pinales > Pinaceae > Pinus > Pinus taeda. The sequence goes on along the minus strand of APFE031522906.1, from coordinate 17,969 downwards.
TAAAGGGAAACACTATTGGGCACATATCCAACATCCCGAATCATTTTAAAAAATCCATTATGCCACTGCCTCCTGCATGCTCAAAGCACAGGGCACGGTGGCGGTCTGCATGATTATGATAAGAAATAAGCAAGGTGGCATGCACATGCGTAAGAGGTGTTTGACAGAAAAGAGCATTAGTATGAAGGACGAAGCTAACAAAGAGGATACAAAAAATAAGGTGGAGCAACATTTTCTAGAAGGTGAAGAGGCTCAATGATCCCAAGTAGTGGTTAATAGCTATGTTCTTTGCCTGCACTTCATTGTGCTCCTCAATGTCTTGTTTGTTGAATTCGGACTGCATGGGGGCAAGAGGTTGGGGAGAGAGAGAATCTCAAGTTATGGGAAGAGTTTGGATGTGAACAGTGGCAATATTCATCGCAACTGTAGAAGTTATGTAGGGATGTTACTGCACTTGGGAAATTTATTCTCATGCAAGGGATCTATTTCGGTTTCACTAGGATTTTGCATTCTCCTCTAACTGATGGGGAGCATAGGGATTGGTAGGGAAGGCTGATGGCTAAATGAAACTTGTATGTTATTCTTCTTGGAAAACTTAAAGGGAAAGTGTAAGGTAGCATTAATTTCTATAGAGGTAATTCCATTCTATGTCCTGGAATGAGGCATGAAGGCTTGGGCGCTGTGGATGTCTGGGGCCATGAGGGCGAACACCTAGGCTTTAAAGAGAGTGAGTAGGGGGTGGGTGTCTAGGAAAAGAGCCCTCCGAAGCTAGGGAATATTATGTTGGGAAAGCTAGCTAGGCCAGCTTTAGCTGACACTAGGGGCAAGGGATGCTTCATAAAATAAGGGAGGGATACTTGGTTGAGAAAGGGGCTCAGAAGATGTGAGGCTGGGGTGAGTAGAGGAAATAATGATAGAGAGGCAGTCAGGGGGACATCGGACGATTTCAATCAACAAGGGGAACTAGGAAGAAGGAGCGGCGCTCCTTTCGAGTCGGCTTCCGGGCGTTTGGGTCTGTGGGCAACCACACAATTTGTGGCCAAAATTGTAGCCATTATTGGCACAGGGAGGGGGGCATATAGGCTTGTCTAGGGAATCTTGGGTGGGGATCTTTAACACTCAGGGGCTTTGAATAATCTACATGTGGGGGAAGAAAGGATGGATGAACAAAATGAGTGGCTATTGAAAATTATGAAAATAATGGTTTGGAATTGTTGGTTTCTTATTCGTGAAGCACGTAACTTCCCTTAGAGGAAGAAAACACTGAAGATAGTTCTAGGTCACTGTCCGCAGTAGGATATAAGGCTACGCGACAGTACAACAATGGCTAGTTCCAGGAAATGCACGGGTAGAGACAAGAGACTGTGGGAGAGCGAGGTTGACGCTGAGCCGAGAAATGTTGGAAAATGCAGTGGGAGGAAACCAGTCGACAAACTGATCCAATAAGCAATGGTTGTGTATGTGGGTAGCACCAAAGAGAAGATTCAACGACTCATCACTAAGTGGGAGTATGACATCAATAGATTTGTGAAAGTGGGGCCAATGGATGTGAAAGAGTGGAAAGAATTGGTTCGTCATCTCGCAGTAGAGAAACTAAATATAAATAGACTCTACACATGTACTGGCTCCATAGATGCCTCCTAGGGAAGGGGATGGAACAAATCTGGATGATTGTCATTAAGTAATTTCCATAAAACAATAAAGAATTTCAAAAGATCCAAGCCTAGCTGCAGAAATAGGATGGTTGTCCCGATCAAATCTAGAGAACATTGTCAAGCATGTTCTTAGTGACCCAACCTGAGGTAACTTGGCATCGACCGATCAGGATAAATAGGAGGATGAAGTCATAGTCATTTTGCTTAAGTTTTTATGTGGATAGCATTTACTTTCCAGTTTGTAGTATTTTATATATATAGAAAGACAACTCACGGTTGTGTAGATGATTATCAAGTATATATAGATTGGATATATAAACTACTATTTTTTGCTACTAGATGGCGTATAATGTGGTTATGTGGTCAACAAACCTCGTTTCCCAACTGGCAAGTTGATATCACCTAACTAGGCTATGTGGTTGTAACTTGCTTGCACATATTATAATGAAAAATAAGGATCTACCAATCTTAACAAAAAAAAGATACTTGGAATTTGTATTTAAACGAAAAACATTATTATGAAAATTATTTCCATTTTCTTTATCTAAATCAAGTTAAATTAAATTAAAATAGTTTTATTATCTAAATTTTCTTAATTGAAATCAGATTAACTTAAACTAAAATATCTTTTTTATTTAACATATATTATAATATATCGTTAAACTTATTTTAAAAGTTCAAATTGAAAAAATATTTTCATTCCTACAATTCTTATACTTGCCATTATCTCTAAACAAAAATAAATTCCATATCTTCAAAATTTAATCTACCAAATTTTAACATGTTTAATAATTTAATCAAAATTAGTCAATCTTGTCAAAATTATGTTTAATTTTCCATTTAAAATTAAACTTAATTGATATTTTTGAATAAATATTTAAATTGAAGATAAATAATATGATGATTTTTAAGCCTGCTTAGCTCATGACATAATTGGTATATTTATTGTAAATTATATGTAATTATTAATTTATAATTTATGTTTAATATATTGCTATTGATACTTTTTATGTTTAAAAACTAGATTTTGAATAATTAAATAAAATGTTATTTAAATATTTTTAATGCTATATGTTAAATACATAAATAATATAATATTTTGAATGCTGGGTGAATATAATTTTTATTTTTTAATCTGAATATAAAACATATTAATAATATAAACTGTTTGTTATCGCGTTTGTTATATAATATAGTTGTTTTCTATTCTAGTTTTATTGATTTATATATATATAAAATTAAACTTACTCACTTCTATTAAAACTCATTTTTATTAGAACTATGAAATGAGAAAAAGCTAAAAAATTAATCAACAAAAACTTTAAAACTCTAGAATAATCGTACTTTTATTAACTAAAAGAAGAAGTGTTGTTTTATAAAATAATAATTATAATATTTCTATATATATATATATTTTTAATTTGTATTTAAAAATAATATATATGTGTTGAAAGATTTACATTTTCTTATTTAAATAAAAGATTAAAATATATTTTTTTTTACTATTTGAAATTTTTTTAATTCAAATCAAATTAAATTATTTTTTCATTCAATATATTTTATAACATATTTTAAAAATTTTATACTTATTTTGAAAGGAAAAAATATTATTATATGGGCTAGTATTTTTAAACAAGAACTTATTCTCTATCTTCAAAACTAAATCTACCAATATTTAACATATCAAAATCTCTATTTTCAAAACCTAATCTACTAGCATTTAACATATCTAATAATTTAATGAAAGTTAAGGAATCTTCTGCAAACAAATATGTCATTATATTTCATATTATTACAAATTAACATATGAAATAATTTAATGAAAGTTAATGAATATTGGGCCAACAAATATCTCATTATATTTCATATTATTACAAATTTTGTCTAAAGAAAGTTAAATTTCCTTCTTCATTTATTAATTTGTTTTATATTAATTATTTGCATTTTTTTAATTTAAATAAAATACATTTTTTTAATTTCATAAATTTTATAATATATTTTAATTTTTTTTAATTATTTTAAATAATTAAATTCAGAAAAAATAGTATCACTTCTACAATTCTTTTTTATATCTGCTAGTATATTTAAAGAAAGAATAATTCCTTATTTTTAAGAATTTTCAAAACATAATCTACCACCCCTCAGGATGTCTAATGTTTAATCAAAGTTAATGAATCTTGGCAAAAGTAATATGTCAATTTATTTGATGTTATTGCAAATACTTTCCAAAGAGAAGTTAATTTTCCTTATTTTATTATTCAATTTTTTTTAGAGTAATTTTTTTCCCAATTACATTGGGCTATTATAAAATTTTATAACTACTATCAAATAGAAATTAATACTTACAATAATAAAATAAATTTATGAATATTCATATTAAAATTTTAAATTTTATTATAATTATAATCATATTTATTATTGTTTGCTAAGTGGTGTGAATATTTAACATGGATGGATTTTCTTGGAGTTTTGAACTAATGATATTCACTTCATGGAGTGGCTTAACATAATACCCCACCACCATCTATTCTACTTCCCATGGAACATAGTTATGTTCATTTAATAATAGTACCATAATTTATTATATTTATAAAAAAATATTCATTCATAATATTTTTGAAATTAGATATTGACGTGTTACTAAAAATACATTAACACTCCTCATGAGTTGTAGAATTAACACTAGTGACGAATGACCAACAACTTGCAATATACATCTCCTCGTCCCTCTCTCTCTCTCTCTCTCTCTCTCTCTCCACTAACTATCTCTTTTCACCCCTATGTCTCTCTCTCCACCTCTCACTCACTCCCTTTCTGATCTCTTACTCTTGTAATCCAACCCCCTCTCTCTCTCCCTCTTGCACTCTTCCTATATCCCTCCCCTCTTTGTCCTGTAATATATCTCTCTCACTACTCCCTTTATGCCAGCTTCCCTCCCTCTCCCTCTCTATATACCTTTGAAACTCTATTTATCTGTCCACCCTCACTCTCTCTCTCCCCTTATCCCTCTCACCCCCACTCCCTCTCTCCCTATCCCTCTCTTCCTATCCCTGTGTCTCTATTCCTTTCTCTCTCTTTATCCCTTCCGCTAGTATCTCCCTCTCTCTCTCCCCCTCTCTCTCTCCCTCTTTCAATATCTCTCTCTCTCTCACATTCTCCTCGCTCTCTCTCAATCCCTCCCTCTCTCTCATGTACCTACTACAAACACATAAAATTAAAAAATTTACCCTGTTGAGTTATATCAAAGTTATCATTGTCCTGATGTTATATATGATACCACCTTGGGTCACAATACATAGTTCCCAGTGCTCAGAAAACTTTCTAATGACATGATAGACTTTTGCATTAATGTGACACCATACCACTGTCCTTCCGGATTCACCTACACTATCCACTTGGCTTAACATTTATCACCTACTTTGTCATGGTGCTGTGGCAAGGGCAAGAGTACCAAAAACATTTATGCACCTCGGGCTCCTCCAGTCATCAATGGTGGAGATTTTGGTCGGCAGATCCAAGGGTTGAACATCGAACCGAGGGATTTGTACTCATTACCCTGGTGATATGGTTCATTCAGCTCATTGTTTCTTCACACTCGATCCAGCATCACTCCACCTTCCACTGTGCCAAAAATTGTCTACAATACTATGGTTACTGCTCAAGGTTTCAGTTTAGTTGGCGGGTTGCCTAAATTTCCAGTGATTTATATGACTTGGATAAGTATTCACCACCTTTCCTCTTTCTTCCGTTACTCATATTTTCTTTGGCAATACACATCTCATGGTTGTAGCAGTTTTCTTTTTTTTGTTTCCGGGATGAAAGAGAAATGGGCATGGCCAGGTAATGTTGGCTCGAATAAAGGGATGGTCATGGCTACTCAGACTCTCTACCTCCTGCGCAGACCATCGGGTAAGAAAATATGGTTCTGGGTTGAACTTTCATGGAACTACACTGTATAAAAGCTACCATTGCAAGGGTTATTGACCTTTCTCTTTTTTTTTATGATTCCAGCTCCAGAGGTATTGCCTATCAAGCCTAGAGAACTGTTATTCTATGGCCTTACTTCATGGTTTCATGTGTTATGATGTTTCAGTTGTCCTGGCCTGAGGCTTGGTCACTTGGATGCATTTGCTGGCTTGAATTTCCTTTGACTATGTCAGTTGTGATTATGTGAAAATTTTCCTGGGTCCTTCTGTAAACTGTGGTGAGTTTTCTGGGGTCAATCCCTTGTAAATTATTTGATTGTTGGCCAAGTTTTCTTATTAACAATTCAAGAATCCTTGTACCTGGCTAATTGTTGGTTAATTAGTTTGTGCTTAGACTTGAGCTGAGTCCTTAAGACTTTCGGCATGAATTTTTGGAATTAAATTCTGTGTTTGTATAATTGTTTTCCAAATGATAAATCTAACTGTTGTTTACGTTCTCAATGCTTAAACTACTCGTGCACTATAGTTCCACTCTTTTATTTTATGATGATAGAGTTTTATATGCATGTTCTTGTATGTGAAGCAATAAGTGAGGGTTTATATAGATGCCGACCAATCTGTTAGAAAAGAGTCGTTTATTTATTTGAGCATCTGGGTTTTTCTTGTATGTCAATAATACTCTTTTCTTTTCTCAACGTTGTAACGAGTCACTCTTTTTTTTGTCTTTTGGTTGAAATATTGGCCGCCGAAACCCCTTCAAGGTTTCTTCCGGTACTTCCTTAGGGTTTCATCCTATGATATTGTAGGGTTTCCATCTATACACTATAGGGTTTCCTCCTATATAACTATAATAGGAGAACCTCATTTTCAAAGATCTTCCAAATATCGTGCCCTTCTCTCTCTTAATTTAGATGGAGATCCAATTTACATTCATACTTCTGGACCCGCAGGCTGCCAAGAAAGACTTGATCGCCTCAGTTTTACCTTTCTCATGCGACTTTGTCATGAGGTTGTGCATGCCAATAGTTTAATATAACTCAATTCCGGTCTTCCTGCCTTGATTTATATGCAAACTAGAATCTGCAATGATTACAGGGTTCAAGTATCGACCCCATACTTGTATTTGTTCCAAGTTTTATCATTTTCTTCTTAATAGCATGGCAACATTTCTTTCAGTTTAAACAAGAATTTCATAGAAGGATAAAATACTGCTTGCGCATGTTTCATTTTCAAGAATTATTTTCCTACACTTGTGATTTCATAGTTCTCAAATATGCTCTTATCTTTTTTGTTTGTCAAGTTGTTGTAATAAGAGTTCGGTTTGCATGGTATGGTTGTATTCACTATCACTGAGGTGTTTGTTTGATTAGTACGATAGACCCTAACTTCTGTTTCTAATTTTTCTTATTCAACATTTTTTCTGCACGATAAATATTCTCTAGTTATTTCCCTTATATTTAGCAAAAAAGTAAAAGAACTATTTCCATCATACAATTCACTCCTAACCACAAGAAATAAACGAGACCCCTACATCCTGTTTCTGAGCAAATTACATATAAATTATTTATCAAATTATCTAACAGATTATCTTAATAGATTATCCAAGTGATTTTCCTTACTTACCTGGTATCTTCCTAGCGATAAAGACTCTTTAGAGGTTCACCTAGATTCTCTTCTTTTTTCTTGTCCACCCAACCATGAGATTCATCTTTGAAGACTAGAATCTCCCCCCTAACTCTCTTGCATGATCACTATCCTCAGCAAGAATGCACTTAGTGCTTCGCTATCTAGTCGTCACAAGACTTAGCCCTCTGTCCTCCTCTGCATGTCCCTACAGCATAGATTTTTGCCTCTCCCCACTTCCTTTTCTCTGGAAGCCTTTCTAGTTAGGGGAGGTAGTTAGGGTTGTAGTATTAGAAACCGTCTTTTCCCAACTTCCTCCTCAAAAGTTCCCGGCATTTTCCAAGAAAAACATTTCTTATATTTCCTTAAAAATAATAATAACAAGACTATTAAATTTCAAACAGCTAACAATGTCATATTTAGTTATGTCTTTTACCACAGTAAAAGTCAAATATTTACATTTTCTTGTGGTATCACATCTCCCCCTCCTAAAATCAGACATCATCCCAATGTCTTGCAACAATGAACAACCCTGGGTAAGCTTGTTTCATGAGCTCTTCATCTTCCTAGGTGGCCTTGTCAGGCACAAAGTGCCGCCACTGCACTTTAACTTGGGTAATAGCTCGCTTCCGCATCATGAATTCTCTCTGGTCGATGATGTTGAGTGGTTCAACTAGGATTTCTCCTTCCGGTTTGACCTGCAACATGAAACATCCTAAGTCAGTTCTCTTTTAAAGCGAAACACTTAGACTGATTTACAGGAGATAATTCTCACTTGTATATCCTACCATTTGATTATATGTTTAGGATCAGAAACATATTTTTTCAACACAGAAACATGGAAGACATTGTGGACTCGTATGTGACTTGGCAAGGCGAGCTTGTAAGCCACCGACCCAATTGTTTCTAAGACTTGGAATGGTCCACAAAATTGAGGTGCCAACTTGGTGCAACCGTTCCATTGTAGTTTGCTCTTTTTTTCTCGTATTCTTACATACACATGGTCACCAACTTGGTACTCCTTGAATCTTCTTTTTCAGTCAGCAAAGCTCTTTTTCCTATCCTGAGCTGCTTTTAAATTGGATCGTACCTTCTTAGCCATGTCCTCCATCTCTTTAAGCATTTCAGGACCTAACATCTATTTGTCTTCCAATCCACCCCAACTTGAGGGTGTGCGACACTTCCGCCCATACAGTACTTCAAACGAGCTCATTTGCAGTGATGTATGATAACCATTATTATACGCAAGATTGACAAAGTGCAGGTAATATTCCCACTTGGTTGGTTGCTGCATTACATATGCCCTTAGCATATCTTCCACCACCTGGTTCACCTGTTCTGTTTGCCCATCAATCTAAGGGTGATATGTTGTACTGAAATTTAGCTTAGTCCCTAATTCTGTAAACAATGTTTTCCAAAAGACCAATGTAAATTTAACATCACAGTCTGAAATTATTGTTTTTAGTAGCCCATGCAACCTAAATATATTCTGCATAAAAATATGGGTGACCTGAACAACGCTATAAGTAGCCTGCACAGGTATAAAATGTGCTGATTTACTAAATTTTTCCACCACCACCATGATGGAGTGGTTATTTTTCCTTGTCTTGGGTAAACATGTTATGAAGTCCCTAGAAATGGTTTCCCACTTCCATTCCGGAATGGGTAATGGTTGTAATAACCCCACAGGGTGTTGGTGTTCTTCCTTTATTTGTTGACACTCTAAACAACGTGCCAAATACTGAGCCACATCTTTTTGCATACCCAGCCAGTAATATTCTTTTGGGTGTGTCGCTATCATTTTCTAGTATCTGGGGTGTCCAACATAATGGCTTTTATGAAATTCATCCAAAATTCAGTTTTAAATGCAAGCATTCAATTCATTTGAAGTGTAATTCTTGCATTCGATCATATAGGTTATTTGTATCAAGTTATTCTAATAAATGTTTTTTTGTATTCAATAATTTATAAACGTACAAACACAAACAAACAAACCAATACATTACATAAAATAAAAACATAAACATCTAAAATTATATCATCAGAAAACATGGATTTGTAACTAATTATCAATATATATTAATTAAAAATACTTCCCAAAGATGAATTGACTAATGATACTTAAAAAAATCCATAGCCACTCATGATGTTATGGTCATTTGCAAAAATGAATGAAATTTTGTTAAACTAAATGCTAATTTCAACATATATAGTTTAATACACATTCAATTAATTGGGACTGTAATTCTTGCATATTATATTTTATGTGTGTAAAATGATCATAAAGGTATGAAGTCAATAGGAAATTTGGGCAATGACCTTCCATATGGGATATTCTAATAAAAGCCTTTCTTGTGTTTTAAAATTATACACAAACAGGGGCATAAACAAAGAAACACATACATTTTATAAAATAAAAACACAAACATTTAAAATTCTATAATCATAAAACATGTGTAAGTAATTATAAAAATCATATTAATTAAAAACATTTATAAATAATTGTGCATTAAATATTGGTGCTTACAAAACTTCAAATTCATTCATGATGTTGAAAAAATAATATTTTATTAAATTAAACAACAAATTAAATATTAATAAGTTAATATATAGATTCTACGCATTCTAAAAGTAATTATTGTCTATGACATCACATGTGTTAAAATATTATACACAAACAAACAAACAAAGGTGCAACAAAGAAATACATAGCATCAAATAAAACCACATACATTTAAAATTTTGTCATAAAAAAACATCAATTTTAATTTTTTTTTTTTAAGTTTATGTTTATTTTGTTTGTATTTATCATCGATCATTAGTGCCATTTGATATATTTTTAATTTTAAATTGAATGATTGTGGTTAAAAGAATATTCATGTTCATAGTCACCTCTGATATTGTGATTATATGTATTTGTTGAAAAGTATATCTTGATTAAAAGTAATCATGAAAACTTGTGATTTTCAAAGATACAAAAACTGGTGATGATTCTTACAAGGAAAATTCATAGTCATTGTTACTTGTGGTATTATCGTGGTCATTTGTATCTATAAAATTTATTGACTAAAAATATTTGTGATTTTTTTCTTTTATACTAAATAGATTTAACAAGTTATAAACTCGATCCATTTTGCACCATAAAAGAACAATTAACTAATACACTAATTATGAACTCACGATGATTGAATTAAATAAAAAAATTGATTAAAATGTAAGATAAGAATATGTTAATGAAAAAATCAAATTAAAGATTGAGAAGGGAACAATGTCAAGAGGACGAGTTCGGTGTGATGGCTAGGGTTTCTCTGTCTTTTTTCTTTCCTTATGTGATCGGGTCTCTTTAGACATCAAATCCACCTTTTGTATCATCACTAGGGCATGATCTCACCACTCACAGGTATAATAATGAAGTTTTTGAATGGAGTGAATATTAGTTTCGATAACCTATGCGGGGATGGAGTCTGATAGCCTGGGTTGTTGGTAGTATCATTCACTAGGCTATTGTGCAGAGTATATGCTCACCCCGTATGTACATGATGGCATGGAAGGAAGCAAAGGGTGTCACACTCATGAGTTGGGAATGGACCTATGTAGGGTTAAGGTGACTCTGGAGCAGAAATATTATAACTTCTTGCTATTAGTCACAAGAGAAATATCGGTCAGATCTGAAGGAAAAATTTTGGTTACAAAAGTTAATATTCCACCCCAAGCACTTCATTTTATAGATCTGTTGCTAAATATCTCGAACCTGGTTATTCTCAATCCCCTGATCACAATAGGTTGTCAAAATGGAGTAGTAGCATTAGATCTAGAGAGTTTTCTTCACTTTTTTCCAGATCAGAATCTTCCTCCATCAAAGTGGGTGAGCTCGGTGGTTTGACCATCGCTTATGAAGTCAATATTTCCACAAAAATCCCTCTCACTCTTTGTAGCTTGACTATTATCCATTGATTAGACTTCAGATCTATGTGACTCTCAATTATGGGCTCTCAATTTGGTAGCCTTCCAATATTTTTATCAAATCCCCAGATGGAAAATCAATATTATTTTGGGTTTGGGCTAGAGATCACTTCAAACAATTATAGCACAAGATCATGCACACTTTGGGTATCCTCATGATCCTAAAAAGTCTAATATTTGGTGGAAAATCCATGCAATATGATGTGATGTTACAATATTATAACATCCTCCTATCATCCACCATCGTATTGAACATGAGGCTTCGGGGAGGATCACCTCGACCAAGAAATTCAAAGGGAATATGGGGAATGTCTAGATCTATTATTAATAAATGAAAGAAATCAAATGAAGGGAAATTTAATGGAGGCTTTTCATCATCAAAGGAAAATTTGTTGCCTCAACAATACCATATTAGACACACAATATACCCAGCCCCTACATAGTGGAACAACTAAACCAAATCCCAGTAATGACTATAGATCTACCATAACAAATGATTTGTGTACCACATATGAATTTCAACCAGTACCATCGAGATTCAACAGTTTTTGGCTAAAAAAAGTTGATCTCTTCCATTGGATATTCACAAATTGGACAATAAATTGTGAGATTCATATTTTTTTCAAGGGGTTTTTTCATAGTAAAATTTACAATGTGAGAGGATTTTGAATATATATTGCAAGAGGGTCCATGGTTTTGGGCCTCTGTGGGACTTTTTTTCACGCCTTGGTTCTTAGATTTTGATGGCCATATAATGGTGGTATCTAGAATGTCGGTTTGGGTTAGATTGTATAATCTACCACTACATTTTTGGCCCCATAAAGTGATAGAAGCCATTGGGAACATATTACAGTGATACATAAAGAAATATACAAAAATATTTAAGGAGAAAATCTACACAATCAGACAATTATTCAACTTAGTCAAGGATCCCATAAACCCTAACCTTCAAAAAGGTGTTTATGTGATTCCTTGCTCATGCGGTAAGAAATACATAGGTGAAACATGTAGGTCTTTTAATATTAGAATTAAATAACACATCGTCGTCTTAAGCAGAGAAAGGAACTCAAAATTGGCCTTAGCAAAACATGTTCACTATTACTCTCATTACATCTGCATGGAAGAATTCAAACTGGTTAAAAAACGCGACCACTATCTTAAAATGAAAATCGAAGAAGCCATTGAAATAGAAAAAATGAAGAACAACTTGAACCGGGGTGGTGGATTAAAACTAAGAAACACCTATAAACCTTTACTTGAAATATTAAAAAATCAATAATTAAGTCATGTCCTTTAAAATAACCTATTCCCCCCCTCTTAAAAAAATAGTATAATAAATAACAAAAACATCAATTATATAACATCCTCCATAAACACTAAAACAATTAACAAATATAAACAGAAATTAGTAATTGAGTACTTCACATATAATCATTTGATAATATTAATATATAACTAAAAAAATGCATGTAATCATGATTACTCAAATCTAAAAAATTACAAATTAACTCTAGGAATTATAGATGATATTATAGCAAAATAACTCACCAAATTTGTAAGGATTAATTAATTAATTAATCTATTCCCTTAATTAATTGATCAAACAAATTAGTGAATTAGTTAAAAAAATTAATGAATTAATTAAACAAATTATTAAAAAAAATTACATAAAATTAATAAACATAATAATTAAATCAATAAATCATAAAATTAATTAATTAATTTATCCCTTTAACTTACTAATTAATTAGTATATTAATTAAACAAATTAATGAATTAATTAAACATATTATTTAAATAATTAATTTTATATAAAATTAATAAACATAATAATTAATTCAATAAATAATAAAATTAATTAATTAATTTATCCATTTAACTTATTAGTTAGCTAATTAATTAAATACTAATAATAATAATAATAATAAATAACTAAATAAATGGAAAACTAATAGGATAATGGTCGACCTAATTTATTATATCTTTTATTTAATAACCTATATATAGTTTACGATAAACTTTTTAGCGTAAATCATATGATATTTCATTTGTCGATGTGTTTCGAACCATCCCGTGTGGTTCATTGTTAGGACAAGTTGAAGAATGAGATGTAGCTTTACATGTTAAATAGTCAGAGGCTCCAATGGCTAACTGACCAATGGCTAAATTTGACTGGGGATCAGTTAGTTGGACCAGGGTCATAAAAATAAGTTAATTAATAAATTAAAATGGAAGTTAGTTATATTAAGTGACTTCACCTTTAATTTATAAATATGTGTATAAATAAATAATTAAATAAATAAATGTATGTATGTATGTATGTATGTATGTATAAATTATATATTTATATATAAATATATAAAGTAATTTTAATTGGTTCTTAAGTTAATAGTTAGTTAGCAAAAGGTATTAACTATTTAATAAATACATAAAAATATAAATAGTAGAATAAGAAAATAATATTAAGTTAATTGAATATCTAATTGTTAAATTAACCTAGAGGATTAAAAGAAAATCACCAATAAATAAATTTAAATTATCCAGATTTAAATTAATTATTTATATGAATATACCTAAAGGTTTAAACTACCTAGTAAAAATTAGGTGGTTTAAACCTTATCCACCACCTCTACCTTCTCCACCACTTCTACCTTGTCCTCCTCCTTCATCTACTCTTCCTCCAACTACACCTCATCCACCACCTCTGCCTCCACCTCCTCCAACACCTCCACCTCTACATCTGTCACCTCCTCCTCCATCACCTCCACCTTCTCCTCCTCCTCCACCACCTCCACCACCTTTACCTTCTCCACCACCTCATCCTCAAGCTCAATATCTATACAAAGGTATACTTAATTTAATTCTCACTTTGGATGTGCTCTAAACCTCCAAAAATTAACTTCTATTTATATGAACACACGTGGCTCTGTGAATTTTTCCTTGGGGCATAATTTAGCCCAAGTTGACCTGCCCCAACCAGACAAATTAACCACCAACCACATATAAAAGGTAATATCTATTTTGAGTGACTTTAGCTACCCTTTCATCCTTTAGGTGTCCTATAGCACCTCCACATTTCAAATCTCTCAAATTCCAATTGTCTTTTCCCAATTCATTTAGGTGCAAAACACCAAGGTTGGGTTCCAATCCCACATCACTTTTGTTGTTCTTCTTCATCCAAACACCCATTGCTAGGGCTTCAAGTACTTCCCAAGCTATTAAATCTCAATAAACTCTTTATATATAGATCCATAAGAGATTTACTATTACACTACAATTGACCATATGTTTATAGAACTAAGCCAATAGGCTAATAAAATTTTCCCAATTCCACTACAAGCTTGAGAAGGGTCGGGGGGTATAATTATACCCTTTTTAGAAACTAAAAAATAAGAAGAAAGGAAAGAAAATTTATACACAAGGCCATTTGAATTCTACATTTAACTACCTATCATAGAGTCTCCTAAGTAGATTGCAAGTTAAGCTCACAGCGTTCGATATTGATTTAGACATCAACATATAATACCAATTGAGAAGAAATTTTGATGGGTATTTAACTACAAGGCCCATAATACCTACATAATTTAGACTCAATTTTACGAGAATGGTTGGAGAATACCCAAGAAAAGGGTAAAATAACAAAGCATAGAATTGCAACATTCTTAGCATCGTCTATTGGACAAGATACCTTCTAGTAACTTGGACATGTCAAAGATGTAATCATTGAAATAAAAGGATAGAAAATGATGGTATACCATAAAATAAGTAACATCAACTATTCACTTCAACCAAATTTAACATAGAAAATGGAATTTCAACACAGACATATAATTGAGGACAGTTGATTGAATGCAATGAGAAAAAAAACAAGCGTTAGACATCAAATTGACTTCTATTCACCCTGTATGATTGCCGCAACAATTGTTGAACAAAAGTTTTATCCAGATAAAATGTCATCCAAGCGTGATTATAATTATGAAGTACCATACAAGAATATTATGTCAGAAGATATATTAAAGTAAATTGTAGAGGAAATTAATTTACAAAGAGATGTTACCTCAACCTCACCTACAAGTGACAAACAAGTTCCTCTAGTAGAGTCAAATAAAACCAACACTTGAGATCCATAAATAAATAAAGGATAAAATAAACATCTAGTAAGAAACATGACCCAAGGCATGCTTGAGATAAACAAATATTTGAAACCCTAGAAAATTCTATGAGAGCAACAAAGAAAAAATTTAAAATAAGGATGTTGCATAGTAGTAAGATTTAGCCAAGACAACAACAACAAACGCATATTTAGTTAGAATGTTAGAACCCAGAAATAGAAAAACTTAATATCAACAATCCAAGTAGAATTGATGATCCACTTATTGCAATCTAATAGTTTGTACAGCAATTGTTCGACCACAGTGAGAAGCTAACTACTCATGTAAATAAATTTCAAGCTAAAGTGATAGTTCAAGGGAATGAAAAAATACCCACTATAATTCAAAAGTCTCACCAAGAATTTTCCCAAGAAAAGGAAGAGTTAGAACAAACATTATATCATGGAGCCCAATGTTTTTAATATTTTCCCAATATATTTATCACCCACATGCGATGAGATATAAACTCAATAATATTTGAAAATTTGAGAATTGTGCTCTGGAAAAGTAACTCAACCTAGAGCAAAGTCTAACCATGAGAATTAGGTGTTCTATATTTGATCAACATCTCCAAGTTCTTACACTAACTACTTATCCAAAAAAATTCCTTATGACTTCAACATGAGCACCTGGAAAAGCACAAACATCTCGATCATCTTCTTGACAACAAAAATTTAATTCCTTTCATCTAAGATTTTAGGATGTGGTCTCTTTTCTCAACAACAAGAACATCACACTAAGGAAATTAAAGTTGAATGTTCCAATTAGTTGGCCAGGGAAGGGAAAAGAAGAGGAATTCACATCTTACATCTTGTAGATATAATTCAAGAAGATCTTGATGACCACGCAACTATATCTGCTAATTAGCTAACCACCATTTTGGACAAACTTTATTTCATTATAAGGATTTACATTTTTTAATTTATGGTGTATCAAATTTGTACAAATTTTGTAAAACTCCAAATCTTCGCTTCTTTGTCACAAAGAAGCAATTAAGGGTAGGGAAGATGTTGATGGGGTTGGTCGAGTTAGTTTACCATCCCAAATAATTCTACAATTAATATTATAAAGTCGATCAACTATCTAGTCGATTCAAGAGTCTAAGTTAGATAGACTAAATTGGTTTTGACAATTAAATTGTTGGGACTATCTCGACATAATATATATATATATATGGAAATCTATGTATCATTAAATCTTTGTCTATTGGACACTCAAGAGAATATAATATAAAGTAACACTTTGTTGGTTCTTTGCTACATCATTTCTCTTCTTCTATTCCTATTTTCCTTATCTTCATGTGATTTCTTGTTTCCATTTCTACTAGAAACTAATGGTCATTATCTACTACTAAAATATAAAATATTTTAAAATATTGTGCATCCTTCAATGAATTGTAAAATCTTGTAAAATATTAGTGAATCATTCTCTTAAACATAAAATCTTGTAAATTATTGGTGAATCCCTCATTTAATATTGACATCAAGTTATTTTTCCTTCTTATGCATTAATTCTCTAATAAGAAAATAATTATCCAATTACTTCGCGTCAAATACACAAACATCATTAGGATTTTGTGGTTCATCACCTTCTATAAGTTTTTTCCACTCCCTGATCTTCATAAACGCTTCGAATTCTTGGCCCATATATCAAATCTAAACGTAAAATTAATTTCATGTACATGAATTACTATATTTGTGCATAGAGTAAATATTCCTAAATGAATTACTTATCATTTAATAGTGGGATATTATGTATGTGAAGAGATATGTTATGAATTCATGAGACTGTAGCTTTAATTTCCAATAGTGGAGAAGAGAGTGACAATTTAATATTTGAAGTGAAGACATGAATCTTAAATTAAATTCATATCTCCACCTCCACATCGACCTCCTCCACCACATTCTCCTCCACCTCTTCCTCTTCCACCACCTCCTCCAACTCCACCTCCACCACAACCTCCTTAACTACCACCTCCACCTCCACCTCCTCGAACTCCACCTCAACCTCCACACCCTCCTCCTCCTCCACCATCTCCACCTCCTCCTCCTTTTCCACCACCTCCTCTTTGCCGACCTCCTCGACCAACTCTCAGTGTGCCTGAAACTGCTCCTCCACATCCTCCAACACCTCCGCCTTTGAGTCGTCCTCCTCCTCATCCACCACCATCACCACCTCCTCCTCCTCCTCCTCCACCTCTGCCCTGTCCTCCTCCTCCTCCTCTGCCTCTGCCTACTCATACACCACCAACTCCTCCTCCTCCTCCTTCTCCACCTCCTCATCCTCCTAATCCTCCTCCACCTGCAAATCCTCCACCTCCACGTCCTCCTCCTCCTCTGCTTCATCCTCCTCCCCCTTCACCTCAACCTCCACCTCCACCTTCTACTCCTCCTCCACCTTATACTCCACCTTTTCCTTCACCTCATTTTCCACTCATCCTCCACCTCCACTTCCACCTCCACCTCCACATCCACCTCCTCCTCCTCCTCCACACCCTTCTTATCTTCCTCCTACTCCTTCTCGACCTGAACATGTCCTCCACCACTACCTCCACATCCACCACCTCATCCAGCTCTTCCACCTCCATGTCAACCTCCTCTGCCTCCACCACCTCCTCCTCCTCCTCTGCTTCTTCCTCCTCTTCCTCCTCC
>APFE031522892.1:0-14122 GCA_000404065.3 Pinus taeda | reverse complement strand
TTTCTTGGAGCATAGCATTGTGAAGTATCCTTTCATCCTCTGTACTTATACCATTGCAACAAAATGATGTTATTTTATCTTCTCCTACAACAGAAACAAAATTCTGGTTTTCTAAAGCTTCTTCATGGTTTACAGATTCATAAAAATAATCCACTTTAAAATCACAGAATTCCTGAACTTCTGCATCTGTCAACATCATCATATATTGCTTCACAATTTCTATAATACTTTCATTTTGATTCTCTACTGAAGATATTTCATTCTGGTTACCATCACAAACTTTCATTTTCTTATCTTCAGTTTCTTTAATCATGACAATTTCCCTATCAATACCATCATTCTCAAGATTATTAAATACATGCTCAAAATATCTTTCTCCGCCCCGAACAAAGTCCCTAGTAACGTGCGAGTGTGCTCTTACAAGTTTGCTTTTGAGTGTTCAAACAATGAAGCTGAGTATGAAGCTCTGATTGCTGGTCTAAAGATTCTAAGAAAGCTGAATGCTAAGAGGATTTCAGTATATGGCGACTCCGAATTGGTAATTAAGCAGGTCAGAGGCGAATATCAAGCAAAGCATCCTAGGATGCGAGCTTACCGTAATGCAGTTCTACACATTCTAAAATTATTTTCAGAATACACCTTGACATGTGTGCCTCGTATACAAAATAGTATTGCTGATGCCCTTGCTAAGGCAGCAAGTAGTTTGAAGATCCCAATGAACTCCAACAATAAATTTGAAATCCATGTCAAGCATCGTCCAATCGTTCCAGACAATCAGAGATATTGGCAAGTTCAAAGAAACCTCAATTGATGTAGAAAATGACGATGGAAAAGGTAATGGTATAGATGAGGTGCATATCAATGAAATGGACGTGTTGCAACTGAAGAATAACGTTATTCCTAAAGGCTTGATACCTTTAGAAGAACTCTTTGATCAAGATGATGTAGCCCGCAATCCAACATTGCAACCAACAGAGAAGGGTGTGGAAGAGGTCAATATCGAAACAACTGTTAATCCTAAATTGGTAAAATTGTCCAAAGCATTGCCGCCAATGGTCAAGGACAAATATATCAGTTTGTTGTCTTCATTTGCAGATGTGTTTGCTTGGGACTATTCTGACTTAAAGAGATATGATACCAATATAATTCAGCACACTATACCCATCAAGCCCAATAAAAAACCATTCAGACAGAAGTTGAGAAGGCTAAATCCAAAGTTGCTGCCATGTATTGAAAAGGAGATAAACAGGTTGTACAAATCAGGAATCATTGTGCCCATCAGATTTTCGGATTGGATCTCTAACTTGGCGCCCGTATGAAAGAAGACATGTGATATTCGCTTATGCATTGATTTTAGAAATCTCAATAACGTTTCGTTGAAAGATAATTATCCACTGCCCAAAATGGACCATATACTTCAGTGAGTAGTGGGAGCATCTCGTATGTCACTACTTGATGGTTATTCCGGATATAATCAAGTTTCTGTCCATGAAGATGACCAAGACAAGACAGTGTTCACCACTCCATGGGGAATCTTTCATTACGCTAAAATTCCTTTTGGTTTGAAGAATGCGGGTGCCACATTTCAGTGTGCAATGGACTTGGATTTTGCAAATGAGAAGGATGTCTTTTTGGTTGTGTACCTGGATGATTCGACGGTGTTTTCCAAATCTGATGAAGAGCACATGTACCATCTAAAAACTGTCTTTCAAAAGTGCAGAAAATATGGCTTGTCGCTGAATCCGAAGAAGAGCTTGTTCACCATGGAGGAAGGCAAACTACTCGGGCACATTATCTCAAAATATGGCATTCGTATTGACCTAGCATGTGTGCAAGCAAGTTAGCAAATCGATATGCCCCGGAATAAAAAAGAGATACAGTCTTTCAATGGTAAAATGATTTTTCTACGTCGCTTTGCACCTAATCTTGCTGAACACCTAAGAGAGATGACAAACATGCTTAAGAAGGACAGCTAAGTGAAATGGACGGAGGAGGCTGTAAAATTTTTCAATTTGGTCAAATTGCCTCTTTCCTCAGCTCCAGTTCTAGTCAGCCTGGACTACACTCAGGATTTCATATTGTTCTCATTTGCTTCGGAGCACACTATGGCAGTTGTGTTATTGCAGAAAAGAGATGATCATGAAAGACCCATTGCATTCTTCAGCAGAGCTATAAGAGATGCAGCCTTAAAATACAACATCATTGAGAAGCAAGCCCTTGCACTTGTGAAGGCACTGAAAGATTTCCGGGTATATATTCTACATTCTCATATTTTGGCATATGTTCCTAACGATGCTGTCAAAGATGTTTTAGTGCAGACCAATCCGGAAGGAAGACGAGGCAAGTGGATTGCAGCCTTGCTGGAATATGATGTGGAAATAAAGCCCGCAAAGTTGGTGACAGGACAGGGATTGGAAAAGTTAATGGCCGAATCAAACTTGCACGCCTTGGACATAAATCTGATCACTGCTATGTCCGATGAGAATGAGGAAGGATCGTCAATTCAAGTATCTGAAATGTTTGCTCTTTCTCCATGGTATTCAAATATCATATATGTGTTTAAAAATTTGTCACCACCACCCAGCATGACTAGAAACAAAGTGAGAACACTCAAATTGAAGGCTACCAAGTTTTGCATTCTAAATTCTGCACTGTATTAGAAAGATACCGGTGGCGTTCTGTTAAATTGTTTGGTGGAAAAGGAAGCAAAGAAGGTCATGGAGGACTGCCACCAAGGAGACTGTGGTGGTCACCTTTTCTGGAAGTCAACGACAATAAAATTCTGAGAGCAGGGTACTATTGGCTGACATTGTTTGCTAATGTATATAAGATGGTCAAGCACTGTCATAAGTGTCATATTTTCGAAGGAAAGCAGAAGTTATAGCCTTTGCCACTTAAGCCTATTGAGGTGAGTGCCCCTTTCCAGCAATGGGGATTGGATTTCATTGGTGAAATTCATCTCGCTTATTTCGGTCAGCATAGATGGATCCTCACAGTGACAGATTATTTCACGAAATGGATCGAGGAAATTCCCACCAGAAAAGCTACTGATGTAGTAATCATTTCATTCCTTGAAAATAACATCTTGTATCGCTTTGGTTGCCCGAATAAGCTAATCACTGATAACGCAGCAGCTTTCAAATAAAAAAGGATGGTAGAGTTTTGTCATAAATATCACATCATTTTGGGCCACTCAACTGCCTATCATCCACAAGGCAATGGATTGGTAGAGTCTTCGAACAAATCATTGGTCAACATCCTCAAGAAGCTGCTGGAAATAAATAAGAAGCACTGGCATAAGAGGTTGGTCAATGCACTGTGGGAATATTGGGTCAGTCAGAAGAAATCCATAGGTACATCACCTTTCGAGCTTGTTTTGGAGTTGATACAATATTTCCTACCTCTCTCGCTGCCCCGGTAGTCAAACTTCTTCAGGAGGCCGGCAGTGAAGAAGATCCCATGCAGAGAAGGTTGAATCAAATGGTTCACTTGCAGCAGACCAGAGAAGAAGTTTTCAAGAACACATCCAAATTGCAGGAGAAGAGCAAGAAAATTTATGACAGAAAGGCAAAGGTGGACAAAATTTAGTTGGATGGTGTAGTGCTGAAGTGGGATGCAAGGAATGAGGAAAAAGGTAAGCATGGTAAGTTCGAGAACCTCCGGAAAGGTCCCTTTAAAATTGCAGCATATCGAGGTCAGAATGCTTTTCTTCTGAAGGAAATGAACGAGGAAGATTGTCTAGGAGGGACGATCAATGGTCGACTTCTCAAGCGGTACCATTTCTGAGTTATTAATACTGCTTCCACTGTCACTATAAATACCATTTTATTTCAGTTTGGCTAGAGTTTGTCAAGTTAGTCTTCGAGTCATTTCAATGTCAAATTTGAGTCAGTTTTTTGGTCATTTCAGTTTCATAAATGAGTCAAAGTCCTGTGTTGTTTGTCAAAATAATGACTCCATAGCCCAATGGACGAAGGCACTGTCTAGCTCTTCCAGAGGATCTGCAGTTCTTGGCACCTTCCAAGGAGCTACCATCCCCCAATTGGAGCCAATGTTAGGAGTCGGTCTGGTCAGTCCTCCGTTAAGAGATTTCAAAACCTCTTTATTGGCATGTTCATTTTTAGGAAGTCCCGCTCCATTCACTCAGATTAAATTCCGCTAGGCATTGCCATAATCTGTCAGAAAAGGCATGCTTAGTCATTTCCCCTTCATGATCTGGGCTCCTGTTGGATCAGGGTTTTTTGTTCAATGATCACCAAAGTTCATGACAGTCAAGTCTGGTTCCTTTAATGGGACAAAAAGTCATTTTCGAATCAATTAGGGTCTAGGGATTAATCAATTTGGTCCTTTAAAACATATCTGTACGATTAAGCATTGCAGGCAAGAGTGAGGCCCTTACAAAAGTTATGATTCAGAGAAGTTTCATCGTCAGTTGATAGACTTCGGACTATTCTTCAAAATCTGTATTGAAGAAAAGTCAATAGTGTCATTTGTTGATAAAATTTTTCAAAAAGTCGTCAGTTGATTTCTTCAGGTGAGTCATTGGTTCTGTGGCCAATGCCACGTATGGCAATCCCATTGCAAAGAGTGCCGAAATTTCATCTTGAGTGCTAAAAATTTCAAAGGGAAAAGTGAAATTCAATGTTGCTTTAAGTCAGTGAAAAAGTGTCAAAACACAACATTAGCAAAATGGGTTTTTGAAGAGGAAAAAATTAAACCCATGACTTCAAATCCTTTATATACAAGTTTCCACCAAAATCAAAGTCATTGTACTAATCAAGGTTATTGAGAAACATAGCAAGGTGTTTGAGAGGCAAAGTGCGTGTTTGGAGTGAAGTTGGAGGTAGTTTCCAGGGCGCGGCGCATACATAGAGGGGCGTGGCGCACACAGAGCCACACCAAAGTGCAAGTTTTCAACGGGCGTGACGCACTAGGTTTAGCACGCGGCGTGAACCCACAAAGGGCCGAAATCATGCCAAATTTCCTCAAATTTCTTGTGAAACCCCTCAAATTGACAGGTAGGCTCTATATCACAGCTTGCTCATCAAATTTTATGAATGATATGGTGCTTCTTGGTTGTGTTTAATTGCCACAAAACTCATAAAACCAACCACTCAAAAAACATCAAAACTGTGGTGGCTAGGGCTGCAAAATTGTGGTATTCGTGCCAAGGTTCCATTTTCAATCCCCATTTTTCCCTTGCTTGCCATTTTTCCCTATCCCCCTTTCTCATTTTTCCTATTATCCCTACCCTAAAACACTACCAAACCCTATTCCCTATCCCCTCCTCTTATTTGTCAACATAACACCCCAAAACCCTACCTTATCAAAACCCCAAAACCCTACCTTATCAAATACCCAAACCCCCTACATATCCCTAAACAAACTTCTCCCCATAACCCCTATTCCCATCATATTACTCCCTTCCTAATACTCCCTTGTTTCATTGTTCCTCTTGGTGGCAGATATCACAACAACACCGAGTTTCACACCATCATCAAAGGGCAACCCAAGTACAATACACACAACAGTCATGGCATCAGAGCATTCATCAGAGTATGAGATGGAGACACAAAGTGATTCATCCTCGGAAGAAGAGGCTCCCAGGAGACATCACAAGAGTGGCAAACATGTTAGGGATGAGCCAACTACCCTCACTAAATTGCAGGCCTGCCCTCTTGCCATGTCATGTTTCCAACATCTATCATGTTTTGAATTTTGTCAAAGGGTGGCTAATGTTAGAGTTCATCATGAGTTGGCCCATATTTTTGTGCTTCACCTACATGGAGGTCAGTCTATCCTGGCCGAGGTCACCTTCACATTGACACCCGAAACTATATCAGTGGCCAGATTCTTGAGGCAGCTCACAAGAGTCTTTCCATTCAGATATTTGAAAGATGAGTATGCTCCACTCATGAAATTGATCATGAAATACTTCAGCTGTGAGGGGAGGTTCTCTCGTCTATATGCCTATCACATCAGGTTGCTCATGCACTTTATCAGGGTCCGGATGATGAACCTCCCATTTTTCATTTGCAGGAACATAGAGAGGATGAACACCTTCATTGCAGCATAAGACCCCTCAGCAACAACTTAACAATGTTTATCACTTTGCTCTTATCCGGATTTTGGTGGATCATCAGTTGGGATTGCAGGGCATTGCTTGGGAGGACTTCATCTCCTGTGACCTCTTCAGCACTTCACAGGTACTATCAGAGGCAGAGCATGAGTTAGGCGGTCCTTCTCATCAGTATGAGTGCCATGATACCACTACTATGCCAGTATTCGTTACATATCAGAGAGGCAGTAGGCACTTGTTTGCAGCAGCAAAGCGAGTGTTATCTCCACCTGGGGTGGAAGGGGCCTCGCTTCCAGCATTGACTACACAGGTACAGGACAAGGGAAAGAGGCCCATGCATGATGAGGGGCCATCAGGTGAACAAGAGGCCGACTTCATCCTCATTCAGGATGATGATGCAGATGTGGAGAGTGCCAAACTTATGATGACC
Source organism: Pinus taeda (assembly GCA_000404065.3). Taxonomy (NCBI): domain Eukaryota; kingdom Viridiplantae; phylum Streptophyta; class Pinopsida; order Pinales; family Pinaceae; genus Pinus; species Pinus taeda. Next base: position 7,613 of record APFE031522892.1, on the reverse strand, counting down.
ATTCAGGAGCAGAACACGGAGATCCAAGACTTGTCACTCAATTTGGAGAGGGCCAAATGGATCACCAGGTATTTGGAGCAGAGGAACAAACAACTTGAGGACCAACATGAGATCATGGAGTTGCAAAGAATCCGTGAGAATCGACAAGCTGCCCAACAAAGGAGGATCGAGCTCACTACCTTAGAGCAAGAGATTAACAATGACCGCGAGTCTTGGCTCGAGCGGATCAACATCCACCTTGAGAGACTACTGGAGAAGGCCGACAGAGACAAAATCATACTGAGGAGGATGGTTTATCATTACAAGGCACAAAACATGAGTGCGAAGGCTCGGATAAGGAGCTTGAAGGCAAAATTGAGCAAAGAAATAAAGACGCAAAAAGAGCAAGATCGACTTCGAATCTTGGCCGAAGCCTCTGTGGCCCAGCATAGTGCCTCTTAGAGAACCTCCAGCCCAAATTTCAAGAAATTTGTGGCAATTTTGGTCACATGGCAATTTTTTGGTCACAACACAGGTTTTTTCTCCCTATGCGCCGCGCCACTGGCGCAACGCTTAGGATTGGGAGCTCCAAATTGGAAATGTCTTGCATTTTTGGATTCAGCATGCAAAATCACGACTATTGGTGCTTGGACAATAAATTTGGGCATGATTTGAGTCTCCAGGAGGTCAAAAACACCCAAAAAATGACCTCTCTACCCCTATTTTGACACACAAGAAGTAGTCTTGGGAGAATGAAGATTTGGAGTGGCAAATGAGCACCAAATTCAGAAATTCCACTTGGGTTGGAAAGTAGACAGGCTAGGCTTTCCAACAAGCACACTTGGGCACATTTTGGACTCCTACAGGTGCCTCAAAACAGCCTCCAAAGTGGTGCGGCTCATATAGGGAAAAAGGCCAAATTCACCTCCGTTTCGCGAAATTTCGATTCGCGACTTTCTCCAAGTGGGCCCGCTCATCTACATTTCACTTTTTCGGAAACTAAGGCAAAGTTTAAAGAGTTTGGCTTCTGTCCAAGTGGCAAAGGAAGGCAAGCGGTCACCCAAAGCCATTTGTCATTTTTGTAACGCTGCACCTGTAGCTAATGGTTGGCTTTCCATCTCCATTTTGTAATGATTCGAGAAACTCCCCAACCCTTGGTTGTTCTATCTCCTCATGGCATGTTCTATTTATTGTATGCAAACCATTTGCAAAGGGTTGGTTTGCTTGTAATTTCTGGGAGACTGTGGGAAAGAAACTCTGTTTCTTCATTGTATATTTTGACAGAGGATTAATGAAAGGCAACGACTCTGTTTCATGAGATTCATCTGGTTGTGAGTGTAGCAAATGTGTCTCTTATGTGTCGTATGTATTTCGTTATCTTTCACAGTTCATTTCATATTCATTTCCAATGAAATTTTCTAAGTTAGATAAGGTAGAATTCATTTTTATTGCTGTGCCTGTGGGAAAATTTCATGTTCAGTGTTCTTTCTTCTATTGAAAAGGATTCATGTACTTGTGCCCTTTTCACCCTCCTAAGCAATCTCTCCATTCCGCGTTATTTCAAACTAAATTGCTAGACTTTCTGCCTGTCTTGCCTCACGAAGTAATCTGTGCCTTTGTATTAAATTCTCTGCTCATTGTTGTCCATTGGTCCCATACTATCCCAGAAACTCAGTCATTCATAAAAAATCGCTTCTTGTATCCATAAGTACTTACTAGCCTAAGATCAATTTTCACTGCAAGTCATCTGAGACCATATTGTTTGTTTATTCACTGAGCGTGACATGGAGAGAGCCCTCTCCTGTTCTGGTAGGGCTAGCTACCAGACTGAGCATGGTTTGTGGTTACCCTGAATTTTGCCTTCCTTCAGCCTAAGGCAGATTTAGGTGCTAACACTAACCACAAGGGTAAGTCATGCTCAATAGAAGGCTGAGCAAGAGGATACAATACCAAATGTTTTGACAAATGTCCATTCTTAATGGTCATGTTCCCAACCCTACAACTAATGTAAGCATGAATAGTGGCTAACCATAACCTTCCCAGGATGAGAGGGTAGCCATTAAACTTGATTTTGGGTTGGAGAACCAGGAAATTAGTAGGATACTCCCAAGAGTCAAAGGAGACCATAACATCTTCAACAACTCCCTCAGGAACTACTATTGATTTATTTGCAAGTCATAACATTGTGGTGGCCTTTCTCAAAACCCCTTGGAGGTTTAGCTTTAACATGGTTTCCTGAGTCATGATCACATTGATTGCAGCCCCAAGATCAATTAGGGTGTTAGGGACTATAATTCCATCAATGTGCACATCTACTACAGGGCTTCCACGGTCTAGATATTTTGGGAAGAGCACCCTCCCAAGCATCAAATCAGATAATTGCCCAACAACATTTATGGTGGGAGTGTCTCTCTTTCTTTTTCTAGGCTTTTTGAAACATTTCTCCTTGAAGATCTTATTATAGATGGGAACATATTTAATATCTTGGAGAAGGGGTATTTTAACACACAAATTTTTCAATTCTCCCAGCAATTCAACCTCTTCTGGGGTGTGTTGGCTAGGGTGGATCAACCTCTCAGGAAAAGGAGGTCGATTGACTTGAGGAACACTCTCTTCCTTCTCTTCCTCAAACTCTTCAGGGGGAGAAGGTGTGTGGTTATCTGGAAGCACTCTCCCAGACTGAAGGTTGATCTCCTGGATTTCCATAGCATAAGCAGGATAAGGATTCTCTCCACTATGGACCTGTTGTGCTTGCTTGTTGTTCGGATTCAGATTTGGTTGAGAAGGCATTTGAGGTTGCTTAGGTGGGTCAGGATGAGTGATTTGTGGTTGCGGTTGGGGTGGAGGTAGTAAAACAGGAGGTTGGTTAACTTGAGGACTCCACCCTTGTGATGGGTTGCCCCATTGAGAAGATTGGGGTGGATATGGCTAAAAAGGATGGTTTATAGATTGAGGAGGATATGGAGGATAATAAGGCCAAGAAGGAGGTGTGGACCAGGTTGCGCAAACGGAAGAGTACCAAGGTTACAAGGGTGCATTCTGAATTGGATTATAATAAGAGTAGTGTGCACCTTGCATGCCTTGTTGATATGACTGAGGTCCTTGAGGTCTTCTTTGATTGATGAAACAAAGTTGCTCTGAAACCCCTTCTGCTCTTTGGTATACAACTTTTAGCTCTAGCAAAGAAGGGCACTTGTCTGTTGTATGATTTTATTCACAAACTAGGCAGACCTCTATGAAATTCAATGGGCACTCATTTCTAGGATGTCTTTTTGTGCATCTAGGGTAGAAAATAACTAGTGTCCTTTCTGCTTCCTCCTGCTTTCTTTTGATTTGCATGGTATCCATTTTTAGTTTAAATGTATGTATAATTTCACTCTTGAAATCCTCCAACATGTTACCTATATCATTCTTAATGGATGTTGTGGAGGGAGAGGGACTGACCAAGCCTTGACTAGCTCTACCCTTCTTCCTGGAAGCCCTAGAGTGATTCTTGAACACAATTTTAATGTCACCATAGGATAACCGATAGATATCTCCTCCAGACAGCATGTTGAGGGTTTCAAACATATCTTCCCTAATCCCTCGGAGAAGAACTAGTTTGAGTGATTCAAGATCAAGGGTGAAACTAGCCCTCTGGCCCTCCTATAACCGAGTTGAAATCTCTCCTCATAGTCTTCTAAGGATTCATCAAGTCAAAGAGTCATCCTAAAGATTTATTCCTTGGTTTCCTTGGACCTACAGTAGTCCTTGTACTTGCTATTGAAGGCCTCTTGCATTTGGGCCCACATAGTGATGCTACCCCTAAGTAGGCCTATAAACCAACACAAGGCTGCATCTTTAAGGGTAGAGGGGAATAACTTCAGCTTCTGCTCATCATAGGCACAGTCATAGGTCCTATAGACAACAAAAAATTCAAACATGAAGGTATCAGGATCCTTAGAGGTTAAGCCATGGAAGTGTGGAAGGCCTGTAGGGATTATGTTCTTCATTCTAGCCTCTCCATTGGTCTCTCTAATAGGGAAAACCTAATTGCTGTTGTTTTCAACGATAGTTTGGGTAGGTGAAGTGGGTTATTCTTCTACCCCAATAAGTTCTTAAAAAATTTTAGGTTGCTCACCTAGAGGGTCTTCTAACTCCCCTGTAGTCAGAGAGAGAAGCTCACAGTCATCGAAGAAGAGTGAAGGTTGACTGTTTGAGGGTGTGGGGGTTTTTGGTAAGAATTTTGCTTGATTATCCCTACTCCTACGAGGCATGAAATGTTTTTTTTTTTTTTGAACTGTATGCAAAACAGAAAACAATGCTTAAGCAAAAACAAAATCTACTTAGACACCTCCCCAACAATGGTGCCAAAAAGTGGTGATCCCTTATATTGCACCAATAATGTTGCAACTCCCAAGGGTTCCTCAACTCAAATGATCAACCTGAGGTTCATACAAACTTCAAGGTGATAGTGCTATATGCGCATCAGATAGGATTCCACTCATGCCACCCTCAGTTATGACATTAGATCAAAAAGTGCTCAGAGACTCTTCCTCGTACTGAATTAGAATGAAAGGTTGTTTATAAAGGTACAATTGGAAATTTCTTCTAGCTATGAAAATAGAAATATCATTGACTCAACTTATAAATGCTAACTAATCAATTCATGAAAGGACAAAGGCTAATCTACTTGTAGAAAGAAAGTTATGTTATCTTGCAGAATTCATCAAATTACCTCATCTACTTGCAGAAAGGAAGCTAATTTATCTTGAATAATTCATCAAACTACCAATCATAATTGCATGTACCATGTACCTAGTTCACACTTTCTCATAAATTAGTAACCTACTTGCATGATAAAGAAACTAACTCTACTATGTTTTTGCAGTGAAGAAAATGAAGGGTTGGAGTGGCCTCGGAGCTTTCCTTGATCATAAAATCATAGTTGGGGGTCATTATGCATCTATGCTAAGTCAACTTTGTAGTGGGGATCAAACCTAATGAAGGAAAATACTGCTACGAGTTTGCTACAGGTGATTTCTACAAGAGGCCTGTAATGCTACGGGAGGGCATCCGAGTGGTTTTTGAAGGTGAAAACATTGTCTTGAGGATATGGAGACGTGGATGGAAGTTGAAGCAAATGGAACGAGGTTGGTTTGAGACCCTATCCAAGCTCAGGACCTCTCAAAGGCCTGTCTTACACTAAGATGAGTGCTCTCAATGTACTAGGAAGAATGACTTCTAAAACAGGGTTTTGGGATAGAGTTTGGAAGTGGAAGGAGAAGATGAAGGAGCTTAGGATGGACGTGGTGAAGGTGCCCTTCCCTGCAAATCAACCAACCATGCAATCAATCACATGCATGTATCCATTTATCATTAACAAAATGAAATGAATTATGATGGAAAAGATGAGTTGAATTTAAATAACATCTAATTCATGCAATACCACTGATCTAATCACTAAACTGACTTCTAAGGTACATAGAGCAAATGTAAAATAGGACAACTAACACTAATATATTTCCAAGAAATCGTAAACACAATCTTTTTGGGCTGTGGTTGTGAATCCTTCCACTCATTCTCCCACAATAGAGGTGATGTAGAGGCTGCAACCACATGATTTTATAGATTAATATCTACTTAAATGCAAGAAACTATGAACTAATTGGAATCAAGGAGAAACATAAATACAAGAAGAGGGACCAAAGCCTCTGGGTTGGGCCCAAACCCAAGTGTCTCATCCCTTTGAAATTAACTCAGATGTAGCTTAAAATACAACTTCTCATTATCAGAAAGTGTAGGTCTAATACATCACATAAAAGTTGGAAATAACAATGTCAAGCTTGAAGCTCAATAACTATACTAGACGAACAAAAAATTTGAATCGTAATGAGGTATTTTTATAGTTTATTTATACAAAATGGTACCTGAGGTAGATCCCTTGAAAGTAGGAGTGGTGCCCTCCTTGAGCTCGAAAATGGTGGATCTTGTCCCTCTTGATCTTCACTTGGACTAGAAGTCACTCGACTGCCAATGAACTTGAACTGGTGAGAGAGAATATGGTGCTCCCAAGTCGAGTTTAGGGAGTTAAGGAGGTGAACAAAACCCCTATATTCTCTCATAGTTGTCTCCATTAAGACCTTAAATAGTAATAGCCTAAAAAATGCTTCATTTTCCTACAATTAAACCACATTCTTCCATATACTATGAAAAACACCTTTTACTCTTACAAATCATAATAAAACAAAAAATGTGAATTAACGTAAGAGAAGGATAGTTTTAAGGCTGGAGGATGGCATATTGATCTTCAAAATGTACCTATTGATGGGACTCGTCAGGTACATGTAGATATAAGATTGAAAGCCTTAATTTTCTCTCCATGGATTCTAATCTCATTCTCTTTGTCTATACATTACTCTGTTGAAGTTAAATGTATAGGATTCTATTGATTAGCCCTCTGCACCATACTTCCTTCTTTATTTATTCACGCACCTATACTACAACAACTTAGAAAGGTCTGTTACACAGTAAAATGTCACTGCCATCATGTCAGTCTCCCTACTGTGCCATAAAGTCACATTCACCTTGACTATGCCCTCTGAAATGGCTAGAAAACCCTCTTTGCCTAAGTTAATTGAATCATCGCGACTGTTTGTTAAATAACCGCGCTGACCGGCGGAGGCTAGTGTAACTGCTGCGCTGCCAGCGCGGAAGCACATGTGTATTCCGCGCTGGTCCAATTTCACGGACAGCGCGCCCTCCGCTTGTACTATTGAGCGCTGACCAGACCTCTTCTATAATAGATCTGCGATGCCAGCGCGCCAGCCCAGTTTTGCACCCGCGCTGATCCTGTTTAGGCGAATTTATTCTAACAGCCAACCTTCCAGATGACTCCAGACTTGGTTGTTAGCATTGTTGAGGTCGCCATCCTTTCTCTGGCATGTTTGTTCGACTGATCATCCACTTATCTTGGGGGAGAGCTCACCCCTTACCTATTCATGGAGACTCCTTCTCCTTTATAAGCCTCCTCCATTGCCCATGAGCAGCTAGTTTGGAACATATAGACTTTGATTGAGGAATTCTTAGTGCATTAGTGCTGCTCTTTGTAGGCATTTGGTGTGTTGTGTGAGGATTGCTTTGAGCTTGAGGAAGGTCATGAGCTTGTTGCCTTGTATGTGAGAGAGAGACCTCTTTGACTTGGGAGATTTGCTTCAAAGGTGAATGCTTGGAAGACATGCTGGCTGGACCCTCTAGAGAAGGACTCAGCGTCAGGACTTCGGTTGTACCTTACTCTATTTTCTGATTAATAAAGATAGATGACTACTCTTATGGTTCCATTTCCATTTGTCCTATGAATGATTAATGTAAATTGTATCCTTCTTGACTGATACATGGTTGTTTTTAGTAGATTTTACGCTTGTGTTTGTTCTCTCTTTGCTTGTGCAGGTGTCCGTCCACAAGGATAGTGGAGGACTGTGATCGGCTGGAGCGAAGGAGCGAGAGGATCATCTCTTCGAAAAATGTAGCGTTGGGATCCAAGTAGGTTTCTTTTACCCACTTTTTAATTACAACTAGGAACCTGCAGTGTAGCATTGTTTGATTGTTGCTAGACCCCCTTTGGGCTAGTAGGGATCGCCTCTATCCGTAGAGGG
>APFE031522885.1:0-68824 GCA_000404065.3 Pinus taeda | reverse complement strand
TTCCTTTTTAGAAGGCTTTGTCATACCATTAGAGCTTATTAACTTTCCTGGTTTCCCTGCAATACCCCTTAATTCAACTTCCTTTCCTTCCGCAGAAAATTTGATGAAAAGTTCTTGAAAATTAAAAGCTATTGTACCAGGGATTGTAGCCATTGGACTCCTAGTACAACATCAGCACCTCCCATTGGAATGGAAAGCATTGGGCTAGTCAATACATATTCTCCCATGGATAGCTTGATATTATGGCACTTTCCAGAGCAATTTATTCTTCCTCCATTTGCAACCATCACTTGACACTCTGGTGCTGGATATAAGAAGCAATTCAATTCTTTTGCTACCTTACAATGAATAAAATTGTGGGTACTTCCTGAATCAATCAACACTATTACCTTTTTCTTCTTGATTTGTCCTTCTATCTTGATGGTTTGAGGAGTGGGTTTGCAGTGCTCCATAGGTGTAGACATGGGTTTGCAGTCCTCCATGTGAAATCTGCTAAGAATATCCACAATGTACTTCCCTTGTCCCAAGAAGAAATGACCCTCCTCCTGCCACACCTCCAATCCCAGAAAATAATGCATCAAGCCAATATCGTTCATCTCAAAGTCTGAAGCAAGATCTCTCTTGCAACCCTCAATGAGTCTCTCTGCACCAGTGATGATCAAGTCCTCAACATACAACCCTAGAATGAGAGGCCCCTCACCCACTACAATGAAATATAGGTTCAAATTAGCCTCACTCTTTGTGAAACCCAACTGCTGCAAGTATGTATCAACCCTCGAGTACCAAGCTCTAGGAGCTTGCTTCAGGCCATAGTGTGCCTTTTTCAATCTGCATACATGGGCCTCCTTCCCATGCACTGCAAAGCCCTACGGCTGCTCAATATAAACCTCCTCCTAAATGAAGCCATTGAGAAATGCGGTCTTCACATCCATCCGGTGGATCCTCCAACCCATCTCTGCTACAATCGATATAATGGAGCGAATAGATGTATACCGAGCTACGGGAGCAAAGGTCTCCTCATCGTCAACTCCCTCTACCTGTGAGAACCCTCTCGCCACAAATCGAGCCTTGAACTTCTCAACGTTGCCATCTGTAGCATGTTGTATCTTGTAGAGCCATCTAGAAGTAACAATTGATTTACCTTCAGGCCTCGACACTACCTCCCAAACATCGTTCTTCATAATAGAAGAATACTCCTCCATCATGGCCTCTCTCCAGACCTGTTGGTTGGCTGCCTCCTCATAACTAGAAGGTTCGGAGTCAACAATGCTTGTTACCAATTCCATGTAACTACAGAACCACTGAGGTGGTTTACTCTCTCTAACCTGTCTCTTTGGCCCAGCAACTAATGTGGCCTCACACAAGGTATCTTGAAGCCACTTGGGCTTGTTCTTCCCTGAGCATACTTCTCCCACCGGAGTGAAAGAACCCTCATCATCATCAAAAGCCTGAACTCCTGAAGGCCTGCCAACTAACCTCATGCTTGAATCTGTGCCTGTAGATGCTAAAGTACCGTGTGAACTGTCCATTAGCTAACTACCCTATGAACTACTATGCGGACTACCCTGCATGTTGCCCAAAGAACCACCCACCAGACTCTGAGAGCCACTTCTCATTGATGGACCTGACACTGTAATCGATGTACCCCCTGATCCTTGACCACTGGATCCCTGTGACTGACTCAACTGCTCCTGAGGGTCTGGTGACTCTAGATACTCCCATGACCCCCTGAAAGCTCTCTCCTCCTCTAACTTCACATCCTGCCTGACAACCACTTTCCTCTGCGCAGGAATATAAATCCGATAAGATTTCAAGGTCTCGCTATAACCCACAAAAATGCTCTTGTCTGCAATGGGCTCTAGCTTGGTCCTATTCTCCTTGGGGACATAGGAATATGTAAGCCACCCAAAGATATGAATGTGCCCAACATTAGGCTTCTTCCCAGAAAAAGCCTCCTCCAGAGTCACATTCCCCAACGCAGGATGTGGACTCTTGTTCTGCAAGTACACAGTGTTGTAGGCCTCTACCCACAAAAATGTAAATCAGGTTAACCCTCTCATGTCGATCTCTTGGCAACTCCCTAGGATAATATGGGATTCTAGTCTAACACTTCCTCTACCTGCAACACAGGTCTTCTTGGAGTGGTCATCAATGAATAAAAAATAGTACTAATAGCCACTCAAGGATCCATGACAAATCCAACCACTCACATAGATGTGAATCAAGTCAAGGATCTCGGTCAATCTGTTGGCACTGCTGGAAAAAAGGGATCTAGCAAACTTCCCCATAGCACATCCTCTGCATACATCAAGGTGATTAGAACTGAAATCTGGCACGCTAGTGGTAATCTCTAAATATCAACAAACTCACCAAGGATACATTGTCCGACCTGAGGACCTTGATCTTCCTACCTGTCTAGGTCTCCACAAGAGCTTTGAACTCTTGAAATCGCTTGAATACCTCACTCTTGGTCTTCAACAAATAAATTCAGGTCTTCTTGGAGTGGTCATCAATGAATAAAAAATAGTACTAATAGCCACTCAAGGATCCATGACAAATCCAACCACTCACATAGATGTGAATCAAGTCAAGGATCTCGGTCAATCTGTTGGCACTGCTGGAAAAAAGGGATCTAGCAAACTTCCCCATAGCACATCCTCTGCATACATCAAGGTGATTAGAACTGAAATCTGGCACGCTAGTGGTAATCTCTCACAATGTACTCAAAGCCCCATGATACATGTGCCCCATCTTGCAGTGCCAAATCTCACACAACTCTGAACTGCTAGATCAGTTGTCAATCCTGTCTCAGGTGCTGCTACTCAATGCCATCAAGGGCTGGAATGAGAACTAGTACACCTTGGCATGGCGCACACTAATCACTCTAGTTGAAGAAGCTGAGTTCCCCTAGGATATATAAGCACCTGCCCTCTGTTGAACAACACATCATACCCTCTATCCTCAAGTGTTGAGACGAATATCAAGTTCTTCTTCATTCCAGGCACATATAGAACATCTAACACTTTCAGGGGAGGTTTGGGTCCCGTATCAAATGTCAATGTCCCCCACACCGACTGCTCTAACCATGTTGTCATCACCAAGTACTACCTCCATATCAGTATCATCCTTTGAAAGCTCTGAGAAGTACTCTATGACTCTTGTCATCTGGCGGGAAGCGCCACTGTCAACATACCAAATGCTAGAGGATGCTCTGCTAGTACCGGGGAGTGCACACTCTCTCTGAACCTGTATGGCAGGTGACCCTACACTAGTGGCCTCACAAGCTATGAACCCAAACTCCAAATCAAAGCTCTCTATCTATGTAGAAGTTGCCATGGGTTTGTCTCTCCCTTTCTTGTTCTTCTTCTCCGGACACACAACAGCATATTGTCCCAACTTTTGAAAATTCCAACATTTGACTTTGGAGCAGTGTTCCACGGGGATGTGTCCCCCAGGGTCGGGTGCGCGCACCCCTCACACCCCACGCACCCAAGAGGGGGGGACATCTGGGAAAACATTTCCCCACATCCCCCTCTTGGGAAGACGTGGGGAGACGCAAGGGGGGACATTTCCCCAGTGTGGGGGACGCGACTCCCCAAAAGGGAGACACCTGAGAGTCCCCCCTCAAAAAGGGCTATGCGTCCCCCCTTAAATTTGCTTGTTAAATTCTTAAAGTAAAAGTGACATTCTCCTTTATCTTTCATTTTCATCCTTTTACTTAAATTTTTAACATTACCATGAAATGACTCAGGATGTTTGAGAGTGGTTCCGACATCATTGGATTTCATATGGAGAACGTAGAATTTTACATCTCACTCAAAATCCAGCGGACTTAATAGTTTTTCATGAATTCATGATTTGTGGATTGCAATATTTCCATTATTTTGTATTGTACAAGGGTATGGAATTAGTATTTAATCAAGAGCACCAAGCCCTCTGTGTACTTTAGAGTGACTTCTAGACTCATCTCTCCACTATTTTTGAGTTTAGTTATATCAATTTACTATTCCAATCTTTAGATTTCAATATCTATTATAGCCTATTTTGCTTAAGTACTAATTAGATTCTAGAATGATGAATGATAAATTTCAATTTTAAATCAATTTAGAATCTATAATGATGAATGATGAATTTAATTTTTAACCAATGTAAATTCTAGAATGGTGAATAATGAATGATGAATATGTATCAGAGTATTTCATTATTGAATCTCGTGGTCTATGGATGAATCATGTATGTATTAGTAAGAACGATGAGTATGGATCAACGTATTTCATTACTTAGTTCAATTATGGACGTATCATTTTATTTATGCTTTCATTATTGAATATGAATTTGAAATATATATATATATATATATATATATAAAATTATAAATTATATACCCTGGCGTCCCCCCGTCCCCCATAAATTTCCCTAAAATTTGAGGGTACTCCCACACATCCCCCTTGTGCATCTCCCTGCACCCGCGTTTCCCCGTCTCGAAGTCTTGGTGGAACATTGCTTTGGAATAGTCATTCTCCTTGTTCTGTTGCTTGCCTTTACCTTTGCCTTTGCCTCCACTGTCGAAAGCTTGCTTCTTTGCTCTGCCCTTCTTGCCTCTTGCTAACAATGCCACATTGTCATCCTTCTCCACCTGTTTGGCTGCCTCAAGATGGTTATTTCCGATCTCATTCTGAATGCAATCATCCCACAACCTCTCCCAATCAGGAAGGTTTTCCCGTGCAACAATGCCATCCACAAAATTCTCCCAAGTCTTGGGAAGACCATTCAAAGCAATCCTCACCAACTCAGTGGGTGCAATGATCTCACCTACGTTTGCCAACTCATCTCTCATTGAAGTAATCCTTGTAAGGTATGTTGTAGCATTGTCAGTCTTAGCCATTTTAATGGCTTTCAATTTCTCCTTTAGGACCATTTTTCTGTTTTCATTTGAGCTCTGGTAAAAACTGGTCAAGGTTGTCCACATCTCATGTGCATAAGTCTTTCCTCTCACATGAGTTATGACATGATCTTTGATTCCTTACAGAATCAATCTTTTTGCTTTAGCATTCTTTTTGTTAAACTTTGTCAACTGTACAGAGTCAGCAGGTACTACTACTGGGTTCTATGTGGTATTTACCATAATGCCCCAGACTTGCTTCCTCAAAGATGCTCTGGATTCTCTCTTTCCATGCACTTTAGTTGTTCTGCCCATCCAACCTGTCTTCAACTCTCAAACCTAACAACATGTTTCACTATCCTACCAAACTGAATTTTTCAAATCTGTGGTAAAGGATTTTGTTTTCTGCGTAAAATCAACGTGCTGTAATTTTCACTTTATTCTCCCAAACTGCACTTTTCAGCCAACCAAGCTCTGATACTATGAAGAAATTTCAACCCCCACTCCTTTATCAGTTTTCCTTATCACTCCATGCATTTAATTTTAAATCTAAGCATAATAAAAATTCTAAAATCCGGAAATGACAACATTTTATGAAAACACAAATTTAGAGATTTCACAACTGCTGAAATTACAGAAATATAACATAGCAAAATTATGACAGCCACACACAGAAAATAACACCGTGATTTTTTGTCAATGTGACCCTAGAGCTCTTTTTTATTTCTGAAAATGCTTTTACAGAGAAACTAAAATACACAGTAAAAAATCCAACAACCACAAATTACAACTTATCTTGATTTTCGTGCTTGAACTCTACCTCGAAAATCATGCCAATCAACAAACAGCAAAAATAGAAATTTTTCCAGCAATAAAACAACATTAAATGTTCTACAACCTCCCTCGAAAAATGTGCCTAGAACTTGTATGGATTGTACGGACCGTACAGATTTCAACAGTATGGTTTCCACGAAAATTGTGCCCAAATCTGTCTCGAAATTTGTGCCCTTGCTATTGTCCCTCTTCCTCCATTTTTTTGTACCTTTTTCCTGTTGTATGATGTTGCCTTGGGATGCATGCCAATAAATTTTGTTACCCAAATTTGTTGAAATATCTTCTTGTTGCTCTCCTTCACTTCCTCACCGCTCATAAATTTTCTCCTTGCTCTCTCTTCTCTTTCTCTCAAATGCTCATGAAAGAATGAAAATTGATCTTTTTCTCTTCTCTTCTCCTTTTACTCTCTAAATGACCTTTTGGGTTGCCCTAAGATCTAATGGCTGAGATTCATTTAGATCTAGGTATGAGAATAAATGTGCATTTAATTCTCACTTTCTATTTTTTAACTCACCCCCTTAAATAAAGCCCACTTAGCCTTTTATTTCCATAGTCACTTTTTCACTTTCTAATCCTTTATTGACTTTAATAAAGACACCTTTAAATTAGAATGTGACTTTACCACTTATAAAGTCACTTTTAAATTATAATGTAACTTTACCACTTATAAAGTCACTTTTAAATTAAATTGGCTTTACCACTTATAAAGACACTTTTGGAGAAAAGTACAAATAAATTTGGACACTTTTCCCTAGGCCAAAGATCAAAGCCTTAAGGAACCACTTGTCCTCTGGTATCCAAATTTTAACAAGCTCAACTCACCACCACCATTGTTTCTCTTGCCCTTCAACCTGCCCCCTTTACTAGCTAGGGAAAAGTTCTCTTCATCTTCAGCCTTGGTGTGAGGCCCTGATTGAGCATCTCTGTGAAGTTCTTCTTGGACACATTCACCCCATAGTTGCTCCCAGTCCAGAAGCTTCTCCCTGGCACATACTTCATCTGTAAAGGTTTCCCAAGCCTTGGTGAAACCCGTCAGCATAAAACTCACCAGCTCTCTATCTAGAACTGTCTCGCCCACACTATCCAGCTCATCCCTCACTTGGGTAAACTTGGTGAGGTAAGACACCATGGACTTTGACTTGGTCATTCTAATGGTTCTAAGTTTATCCTTCAAACTTTCTAGCCTGACTCGAACCTAATAGAGGCCAATAATGGATGTCCAGATAGCTTTGGCCGACTTCTTCTTGATCAAGAGAGGGATGATGTGGTTTTTGACACCCTCCAAGATTTTCATCGCGTTGGCATCTCTTCTGTTATGTTGAACCAACTGTTGAGGGTCATTGGGGGTGGTTGGGATATTATCCACAAACTCCCAAACCCCTTGTTCCTCTAGCACCACACCAATTCCCTCGGGTCATGAGCAAAAGTTGGATGCATCATCCAACCTATCCTCAAATATGAGACCCTAATAAGCCATACTGTCCATTCGCACTGTCCAAAAACCCCAGCAACCAATTTAAATTGGTGAACTCACTCCCTCAAAATTGTTGCTCCTAAAGATAAAACGTGTTTGGTCTTCAGTCAGAGGCTAAGCTCTAATACCATGTTAGTTTTCCTTAAAACATAGCAACTGATTTGTTATTTTCTAAGTTTGTAACCAGAAATAAAAATTCAAATTGTTGTTCTGAACTTAAATCACAAATACACTGAGTTTTCTAACATAACATGCACAGCATAAATTAAATAAGACCTGAAAAAAACACATTCAACATAGAACACAAGATATAGCCAAGAAACCCCAACTCTAGGGAAAACCTACAAACTGTGTGGGTTTTCTATTATCTCGGCAAAATGTCATCTTCATAAAATTTACAACAAGGGAACACCTCCCTTTCACAACAGAAACCTTTGATAAGCCCCCCAAAGAAAATTGAACACCCTTCTATGCACTTGCTATGTTGTATGGCCACGCAGTACATCCTTCCTGTGCCCTATAAGCGTTGCATGAACATGCAACTTGGCCTCTCTGCACCCTCGTGCGAACCGTACGACCACACTGATGCTGACTGAATTAGGGCTATTTGACCCTCTCTCTCACTCCTTGATGCTGAATCTCTGCTATCTGTTGAAACCTTGGTCTTCTTTGCTAAGATAACACACTCTAGTGCCAAATCGAACAGGCCACTTTTGCACCCTATTCCCTCTTATAATTCGACCTGCGCCCCGCAATCACTCTCAATGGTTGAGATTAAAACTTGGTGCAGCGTTGAGATTAAATCATAAGTTGACTTGAGGTATTTTTAATTTTCCTAAGTCCAACTTCAGGAAATTGTTAAATAAATTAATATTCTCATAGGTAGCTGTCTTGTGGGTCCCTCCGCTAGTTGTGGTACCTAGGCAAGCAGAACCCTTACTGCTCTACTCCAGTTAACATTTTCCAAAACATTTCTACAGCATACTCCATTGGGCCACAATCAAATTGCCCAAATTTATCTTCAAGCATTTACTTTTGGCAGTGGTCTATCTTGTTATTTAATTTATGTCATTATCTGCTGATCTATCTTTCATATTGTATGTTGATGGTCAATATACTCTTGTGTAATCTAATTAACTCCTACATTAATTTCTTGTTTACTATAGCTTAATCAGCCTTAGTTGTTTTAAGGACTACCCCCCCTTGGCTTCACTAGCAGCTAGCCTAGACGGAGGAGTCAATATTGAGTGACAGCAACTCGATTTGAGACTCCCTTCCCTCCACCCATTAAAGATTTCTTCCACGTAACCTCAAGGTGTGGATTAGGCAGCAACAGGAAGAACTAACTAGCGTGGAAACAGAAAATGGAAGAAATCCTCTCTTATCATGATCTTTGAGAGTTAATCACCAAGATATTTCCAAAACTACATCCAAGAATTAATGACTACAAGAAGAAAAATAAAAATGTTGTGCTTAGTCTTACTTTTTCCATTGATGATGAGAATCTTCCTTATAATCAAGGCCTTACCAATGCTATTGATGTTTGGAGGAAGTAAAAAAAAATTGTATCAAACCTCAAATCTACTTTGAATTTTATTGTTCTGCAACAAATTAACAGGTTTGAAGACGGTAGCATCATAGTTGGTCACAGATCATGTTCAGAAATTGAAAGAATTGAAAAATAAGGAATCTATAATCATTATGTTCAAGAGTTACTTCATGTGTATCAAAATTTTGTAACTTCATTATTTGTATCTTCTTGAAAGCAATTTCCCACATTTGAAGAAATTATAGAACTGTTGATTTCAAAAGAACATCAGTTAAATAAATATGAACTGAAAGAACCATATATATACTTTATTAAAAGAAGAGGAAGAGATCATGATAGAGGTAAGACTTACATGAGTGTTATCTTGATATAAAACATAAAGGTGATCGGAATAGAGGTAGGGGGAATAGTAGCCAAGAAGTAGAGGAAGACATTAAAGCCAGTTTGAAAAAAATGGTACATTGGTTACACGAAGGCATTAAAGCTAGTTTGAAAAAAGTCGTACATTTGTTCAACAAAATAAACATGTCAGTGATTTATCTTCTTAAGATCTCCCACACTGACACCTATGCTTCTTAATGTGTCCAGTACATTGACTCGGGAGCTATCAAACATATCGCTAGTAAGAAAGAGGTTTTTACGAAACTTGCTAACACAGATAATGAGATCATTGTTCTAGGTGATGATAGTGTCTATCAAGTACAAGCTTACTAGCTAGAAATAAGGTACCTATAAGGGTTTCCAAACATAGTATCAAAAACATACAAAATTTCATTGATGTTCCTCAACTAGGCAGACTTAGTTTATGTTAGTAAAATTACTAATGGAAATTTACTATTGTTTTTTAAAAGACACAGTACTTGAGAAGAAATTGCTATAAAAAATAGAAGTGCAGAGTAATGATATGTACAGGATTAAGTGTATTCCCAATCAACAACAAGCTTTTTCAATATGTTCTAATTCAGCAACTCAACTTTGGCATGAGAGATATGGACATCTAAAGACCTTTTATTTGAAGTTGCTTCACAAAAATAGCTAGTGCGCACTTCTTCTAGAAGTGTGATTAATGATAATGATGAATAACCAAAAGTGACTCCCCCTCTATTTATGAGGGTAACCAAGTCACTTTTCCATAATTTTACAAGAATAGACATAAAAAAAATTGCTTAAAGCATCCAACTATGTCAAGGACTAGGAGTGAATGAAGACTATCCCACTCAAACCAATCTAGAATAGCCTGCAATAAATCTTACCCTACTAGGAGGATCTACTCCTTCTAGATGCCCCAATCACTACAGTAATAGTGCCACAAATATCCCACACATTTTGTTAAAGATTCCCCCTATAAGGCTTGTCCAACACTGAGATTTGTGTCTTTTTCATGCTAGATAAGGCTGAGATGAGAATCTTCCCTTCCATGTGATCGTTTATCCCTCAACGGATCACTAAAGTAATTTTGTGATAACCAAACTAAACATTCAAGTTAGTCTATTAAGCATAAATAGGATAAAGCTAAGAAAAGGGAGCATAGAATAATCAATCAAATACACAAGAGTATTTTGCAAAATGTGGTTTCTTATTGCATCGCATAATGATCTGACAGTCAACAACCTCCAATGGGAGGACGAACTAGATATTTATAAGTTTCATTTGCTAATGGTTAGGTTCTTCCTCCATTAAAATAATAATATTTGACTTCTCATCCACAATAAATTTGGATAATAAGTCTACTCACGATTCAAATAATATTTTATTACATTAAAAGCATTGCGTTTACCCACAAAGTGGGTCAAATTGCCTTCCACGCTCCCAAAATGTCCATCATTCCATTAAGCAAAGCTTCAAATGTCAAAACAAAGAAGAATAGTGCTCATTTCGCCTCCAGCGTTCCTCATGCACAATTCGACTTGTGTTGGGAATAGAATTGATCATTTTGGGAAATTTGCTCCATGAGGTATGACTCGCAACTTGACTTTTAAATGACGTCTTTTTCCACAAACGCATCTTCTAGAAATAGTAGCCTTCAATGGCTAGTTTGACCCCTTTTAAAACTATTTTCTAATGTGGCTTGACTATGCATGCATTACTAAGCCGATTTTGCCACCTCCTCAAGATCTCCAACACCCTAGCCTACTTGGCCAAATGTTCCACGCTATTTTTCTCCTCTTGCAACCT
This sequence comes from Pinus taeda, assembly GCA_000404065.3. Classification (NCBI taxonomy): domain Eukaryota; kingdom Viridiplantae; phylum Streptophyta; class Pinopsida; order Pinales; family Pinaceae; genus Pinus; species Pinus taeda. The sequence goes on along the minus strand of APFE031522885.1, from coordinate 57,910 downwards.
ACTACCACACTATATGTCGAATCAACCAAAAAGGTCCAAGGCATTGCCATATAAGCTTGGCCAAAGGCTGCCAAACCCTTGAAAAACAAGGTTAGACCTTGCATCACCAACACCCTTGTAGGATAAAGAATTTCAGAGACATGGGTTTTCATCCTTTCAGCAGATAAATGAATTTGGATGCAATGCATGTCCAAAACGATACAACGCCCTGGTTGTTTTTTCGTTGTACCCCTGTTGACTACCTTTGATCGACGAATGGAAAAATTCCATGTGGCATGTCATCCTCTCATTAAGCTTTGCAATTTAGGACCCTTATTGACCTTTTGACTTCCAGCGCCACTTTCCCTTGGGAATCGCAAATTGCCTTGGGAAGTGTGAAAATGTCGTTGATTGTGAGACTACTATATCTAAGAAACATTTGAGGGATACAACACCAAAGCCAAGGCCACCTACATACTCGATAAACTCATAACCATATGGAAAGACATAGGTGCACACAGCATGGGTTGGACTGGCTCCTACACTGGCGATCACCCCTACAAAAGGAAGGCTCCTCAAAAAACATGAACCCACTTATGAGCTCACCTAAGAAACTCCAATCCTATCTAGGATTAACCAAACCAAAAGTGAACTCAAATGGACCGACCATGGTCCAACCATAACAAGACTGACTCAACATGACACAAGGTCTAGCATGCCTACAAGGCCTCACTTGGCTGTTTCATTGTTGACTTGCGACTAAGTTGCAATAAATGCCCCAATCACTACAATAATAGTGCCACCAATATCCCACACATTTTGTTAAAGATTTCCACTATAAGGCTTGTCCAACACTGAGATTTGTGTCTTCTTGATTGTAGATAAGGTTGAGATGAGAATCTCCCCTTCCATGTGATCCTTTATCCCTCAATGGATCACTAAAGTAATTTTGTGATAACTCAACATGACACAAGGTCTAGCATGCCTACAAGGCCTCACTTGGTTGTTACATCGTTGACTTGTGACTAAGTTGCAATAAATGCCAAAACATCTAGAAGTTTTCGAAATGAGTATAGCTATAAACGTGACCCTCAGAAACAGAAATGTTGGCTGAAATGCCAGGCGAAATACACACACACACACACATATATATATATTATAAATAAGTTAATAACACATTATCTTGCAAGAAATGAAAAAGATGACACACATAAATGGCTTTTTAGAAGGAAAACCCAATCTATATTAGCTCTCAGATGATTACATGATTCAAATTATACTTTATAAATAAGGTTGTACATCCAAGCAATGTTTTAAAACTCCGACTCGGCCGAGCAATGACTCTGACTCCGACTCCGAAACGGTAATGACTCGGCCGGCTCGTTTTCAATGACTTGGTCATTGTAAAAAATACATTAAATATTTAGTTTTTTTATAAAAAAACATAATTTTGAAGATTTTAAACATAATTTTAAAGATTTTCATTCATGTTTCCAAACACACAGCATGGGGTCAATATCATGGGGCTGCTGACTGGCAAGCTGAACAGTTAGAAGAAAAAAATTCTCCTAGGGTATCATGATTGGCAACCTCATACCGGTCCTGCAATCAAAAAGTTAACCCATCAGGTTATCAAATCTAAAAACATAATTAACTAGAAGATTCCAACACCGAAAAACTCTCTCAAACCTCCAAGGGTAGACCATCACTTTCTGAGACTGTGTCCTCAACGGGACTATCATCTTCAGTGCTTGCATCATCCATAAAATGATCTTCCATAATTTCATTCTCATTATCTTTTTCTGATTCCCTATCAAAATAGATTAAAAACATTACAGAGACATGAAAAAAATATCCAGTAATCGATAATTAATGCATATTTGACGCACATTTTACAAATAAATTAAGGATCACTTATTTGGTGACCCTGAAAACTACAGCCAAGGTATGTTGCAGTTGTATAGAAGACAATGCCACGGGAAGACAAAAAACGATACTACAGTGAGGTTGCCAATCATGATACCCGGCCGTTTCATGTGGGACTCGGTCCGTTTCGGCCGAGTCATTCAATGACTCGGCCGAGTCATTCAATGACTCGACCGAGTCATTGCTGACTCGGCCGTCCGAACCGGGTTGAGGGTCGTTTCATTACCCAGGCTATTGACCCGGACCAACTCGGTCGGGTTGGTGCTGACCCGGCCGGTTCGTAAAACACTGCATCCAAGATTTAAAAATCATCCTTTATACATGAAGCTTTACATCCAAATCAGCCTTTATACATGGTTATATGTGCTGAAAATGAAATAAAAACATGAGCTAATGACAAGAAAAATTACATATCTTATAGTTATCATCCTCATCTTCATTAACAAAAATAGAACAAGGTGTTTTCTTAGCAAAACTAGAGTGTGGATTTATTAAAGATAGATTATGTTGTGGAATGATTAGAGATAAGATTTAAAGGTAGATTAAATCTTTTTGGCCATAGAAGGGCCCAACACCCTTCTTCGGTACTTGAGTGAGCCCACATAAGCAAAAAATCACGGAAATGGGGCAAAATTGGGCTGATACAAGGTAAGTTTCAGTTGAAACAGGGCAAGTTTTTGCCAATATACTGTCGAAATGTTTCCACAATGTTTAAATGGTGTTTCTAAATCAGAAAACACCTTAGGTGTTTTAGCCACAGTTCAGTCATGTTTCAATGGCATTTCGCGTACAGGTATGCCATATTGGGGATTGTTTCCTACAACATAAACATGTGACCTTGGGCTTACAACGATGTTTAACAATGTTGCAATGAATATATAAGTACCCCTAGCAAAAAAGACATGTCAGATATGACGCGTCTATCTTAATTTCTTTTAAACAACTTGTCTCCTTAGCCTCCAAGATGTTCGCACTTAATCCTTTAGAAATTATTAAAAATATAGGGGGAAGGTGGTGGGCAAACTTGGCTTAAACCTCTAGTCCAAAGAGAGTGTGGAAAACGAACCATTAATTAGAACTATGAAAGAGCCTGAAAACAGAAACCCCATTATCTAGATGACCATTTGAACATAAAATACTATATGAATCATTTGTCTCAAATATAACTAATTTGCTCTGTCAGAGGCTTTGGACGAATCCAATTTCAAAACCATAGTTGGCAATCTTTTTATTTTTAACAATTACAGAATGCAGAACCACTTGTGCCACCCCTATGGCATCATGCATTTGGCTATCATTTTGAAATCCAAATTGTTCCTGGGAGATCATTCCTAAGAATAAAAAGAAAGCCTCTGACCATATAATCTTTACAATCATCTTATAAATATAATTACACAGAAAAATAGACCTAAAATATTTGAATGAATTGGGATTTTCCTTGTTGTGTATTAAGACTAATACCCACCAAAAGTGGGTGACCCCATAGGAGAATTTGTCTCCTAGATATCTCTTCAGCTAGCAACCACCGATGTAGCCGATATATTGTACCATTTGATCTTCGCTCCTTGCCTCAACCATATGTCCCCTCACCCATCTATCGAGAGCATATGTTAGAACGTGGGCAATCCAACCCAAAAGGTATGTTTTTCATCTTTCAATCGAGTGCTTATGCTTCTTTTTCTTGGGCATATTGGGCATGGACTATTGTGTGACTTGGAAGAAGGAAGGGCTTTGATTGTTGATTCGTTCCCTCACCTTAAATGAGGGGTTAATCCTCAATCCTAGCCTCATGGGATCCCCCCTATTGACCTATGGTTCTAGGAAGGGCACTACTTGGGAACCCCGATTTTGGTAGCGCAGTCTCATTTCCCGTTCCACATTTTTTGTTCCCTCTGCACATTGCAAGCCCTATTTCATCATTTTCCTTCTTTGGGTCCACAAGGCGTTGTTACTCCCCCTCCCCTTGTCAACATATTTGGGTCGGCCCTAGAAATGTTGCCTTGGAGGTTGATGTAGCTAAAAGAACATTAAAAGCATATGATGGCCACAAGAAAGAAACAAAAGAAAAAAATATTATAAAATGTAAAGGATGGCTGAGACATTAAATATAGCACGTGGGCAAAAGTCAAACATGAACTCTACCCCTTATCATTATGGCCATCACCCTAGTTCCTAGGGCCCATGAGTGCCCCCACATCATTAAAGGAACTCATGCACGTTCCAAACCCTGGTGGGAAATGAACTGCCCCACCTTAAGGGGGTAATAACTGCTTGACATCATATGCAGCATGCTCTCATTTCCTAGAGCCCCGAGCAGTGATATAAAGAAAAATCAAGAAAAGGCAGAAAGAGAATAAAAAGCGGTGGAAAAACAAAGGTTGGGGTAGCTCATGTATCCACAATTGCTCCCTCCTATATTTATATACCCAATATGTGGACATCCCTCATCATCGTTATCCTTGTACCCAAGGCATTTGGCTCTGAGACCCTTGTGTCCCCATCCATTCATCATCATTCACATGCCACCAATCCACTGAAGAATGTAACAGTGACCTGTCTTTCCCCTTAGGGGTTGGGAACACCTAATAGGATCATTTATTAACCACTCCAACCTAGGGAGGTAACACTATTATGAGATCGAAGCCCCAAATTTTGAAATGAAGCCCCATATGAAGTCTCAATTTTCCCTTGATTAACAAGCTTGGATCACTTAGATGCACTGATGAATTATTGTACCTAATGGAGAGGATGCAACACTTGACATTATATGTAATTGGCACGTGGTTTCATCATGGTCTAAGCAACTTAATTCGGGTCCAAATCCACCAAAGGATCATATTGACACCCCTAGATGAAGTGTGTAGAGCCATGGGACTTTCATCATGTGAAAAGCATCATCCATGCCATGGGCACCTTCAATACCCTCAACAATCTGCCCATTTCCCTACATTATTCACAAGATGATGCACTTGGACCAGTGTGCCCCAACCAACTTACCATTTCCCACGTGGTGTGGCAGTTGATCCAAGGCCCAAATGAGATTTGTCTCACCTTTGGAGACATGGGACAACGAGCACCATCATTAAAGTGTTATATGCCTAGGGGGATAATATGGGGTACCAAGGGAGGTATTAGTCGATGGTATGAGGGAACCATGGTAATGATCCATGGTATTGTATGTATGAGGCTTATATAGAGACTAGAGACTCTACATGAAGGGGTGTCAAGGATTATTGTATGTACAAGCATCTGGCTTGTGGAGTATTCTCCTTCCTTAAGGAGTGATTGTATGGTGTTGCCCTACCTTAAGGGTTTGATCAATAAAGATTCATTTCATATTATTTCTAAGTTTATTTGCATTGTCTCATACTTCCTTATCAGATCTATAATATTCTGGGTTAGATCTACAACATAAAGCCTTCAGTATTAGAGCATTTATAGGTTATTTTATTACCAGGATACCCATGAGACCAGTTTTTGTGCCCCACACGGCCCACATGATGATTTACATGGAGATTAAGGAGCCATCCCCTTGTTCGAGATTTATGGAGCCCTCTCACACATTTTGGCACAAAGAGGACTCAACGTTGCCTTCCAATGGCCCTACATCAACTTGACGTCATCATTTTGGCTTGCATTTGGATGGCTAATTCATATTTTGTAAAGTGACTTGATCAGCTCATGAACAAGGGGTGTATCTTGCTTGCTTTTATAATATTAAGGGGATAGTAGGCATAATTCGACCTAGTTGGACACACATAAACAAGAGAGAGATCATTTCTAATCACTCATCATCATCACACCTAGATTGGATCTATTGAGAAGAACTTGCACTTGTTTCTTTGGCTATTGGAGAGTCTTTTCGAATGCATTTTGACATTTGGAGGTAATTCACATTTCTTCTTTGGAGCTATTTCTTGGATTTTTGGATGGATATATTGCATGTCATCTTGTAAGTCCTCATGTTGATGGAATCTTTCCCTTGAATTTGTCTAATGTATAGAATTGTTGCTCTAAAATATGCTAAAATTGTGCCCTAATTAATAAAAACTAATTTTGGAAGGCTTTCTAGTAGAGTATTGCACGTGTTATTCAACATATGGCATGTAATGAATTTTCCCAGTGGAGGAAGTTCTTCTAAAAATTAATTTTGGAAGGCTTTCTAGTAGAGTATTGCACGTGTTATTCAACGTATGGCATGTAATGAATTTTCCCAGTGGAGGAAGTTCTTCTAAAAATTAATTTTGGAAGGCTTTCTAGTAGAGTATTGCACGTGTTATCAATGTATGGCATGTAATGAATTTTCCCAGTGGAGGAAGTTCTTCAACTACCCATGAAATTCCATTATCTTTGAAGTGGGTAAATGCTTAAACATGGTACCAAGGGCATCATTTTTAAGCCTCAGAGACGATTTATCTCACCTTGAAGATCTTAAAACTCCATATGCCCAAAGGACAAGGCGTTGATGCAAGTCCTTGGTGGTCATCTCTATTTTTCATCCATAATTTTCCTCTTAAAATTTGTTCCTTTAAGGTTAGGACGAAAATCTAGGGCTAGCAACGAAATTTTAGGGAGGGGACTCTTTGGGAATTCAAGAGATTAAACATCAAACTTAGGGTCTAAGCTACATATGCTCCAAGTTTGGTGGGCACCCACTCGAGTTTCATACACAAATCTCTTGCCCTAGGTGTTGCTCCAAGAGGGAAATCCTGGGTTCTTCTCCCTCAACATGAGGACTTCCTTGAAGGTTGTATGAGCTTAGTATTTGTTGAAGTAAATCACAAGAAGCCTTTTCTATCAGGCCTTGACCTTGTAAATATCTATTACCATTGAAAAACCTCAAAACCCTAGGTCTTGTGCCTTCCTCTTTAGGGCTTTTCGTAGAGAGCGATTTGCTTTCCTTGAAGCCTTGTACCTTTGTTGAGTCTCTCTTTCGAATGAACTCTAGCTTGATCACTTCATGCCCTATACCCAACATATCTATTCTAAGTGATCTCCTTCCTACTGGGACTCCTCCCATTGGTAAAAATCCATAAATAGCAAGGGGTTTTGGCTGAGGTGACATTGACCCTCTACCCCATTGTTAGCACTTAGTCTAGCTCTTTGTCTTGCAGGGTTTCCATCTTCAAGGCATGCTAGATTTTGTAGCAACAAAGACCAGAAAGGTTGAGTTGAAAATATAACATTCAAGTTCATGTTATGTTAAAGAGATTAATTAAGTGGCTCCTCATAAGAATAACAGAACTTGTTTGATTTATATACAACACCTTTCTGCTCAAATGTGCTCAAGCCTCAAACTACCTTCCAGCTGAGACAAAGCATTTTATTGCATTAGAGAGAGAGACTAATGTCTCTTTCAATATTCACACAACTCGCTTCCTACATTGTTCTAGTATCCTGATCAAAAAGGCCTAAGCTTCTTACTAAAGAAGCCACTCAACCAATAGCATCCTCTTGCACCTTAGCCTACTACTATTAGACAAAGGGATTGACCAATTACTTCACTTTTCAGTCTATCCACAAGAACCCAGGTTGGAAAAGACTAAAAGTCATACAATCAAAATGGAAGAATTTAAAAGTCTGTCAACAGTGCACTATGCATCAGGTAACCCTGAGATCCTATAAACTCTCCATGTCTGAACCAGCACACCACCCACTTCTACCTCACCAACTCTTTCCTTGGATGTAAAGAAAGACATCAATATAGTCACAATATCACCTGCCAGATAGTGGTTGTAGCTTGAGACATACAAATCAAGCAATTCTTACCTTGAGGATATCTAGAGCATTGGAATGGAACAGTACTATCTTTTATTGATAAATGTGAACACTAAATTCTCTTTCTTTCTCCACCTTTTTCTTTCTAGCTTCCATTGTGGTGGGACACCCCAGCCCCCCCACCCCCGGGCTTTCCTTTTGGCCATGCTACTCTTGTGTATATGAATTTGTATTCATACTTCTATTTCTAATTTTATTCTTTCCTAGTTTTAATTTTCTACAGGTGATACAAATCCTGTCCCCTCTGTGCTTCAGTGCCATTAACCACTTTTGGGCCTTCGCTGTGAATGGAAATTTACCATAATGGCTTGTTCTTTAATTCTATTAATATTCCCCCATCGACTAGTTAGACAAATTCAGATATGGAATTTGAATGACATACTATCACCACAAACAGTTGCAGTGACATGTTTTTGTACCAAATTAGTATCATCAGCAAGATTCCAGGAATCAAGCACTAGCCATCAGATCAAGCTTTGCCTGTAGAGTATTATCCACAGAAAAATATGCATACTGGTGTCAGGGATTAATTTAGGCAACTGAAACTTTCAAATCATACTTACTCACCCAAATAGAGTAACGCAGATGTCGAACTCTTTGTGAGCGAGTCAGTTGAAAGCTTCTTAATTTGATAAACAAAGAAATTTAGAATGTATTGCACGATAGCACATTCAATAAGATATATAAACTGCAAAGAAGGAGCATGATGTAAAATGGCACTAGGAAAGCCTGATTAACAACAAAGATCAAAACAAAATAATTCTCAAAATTTAGGCACACGGCAATCAGAAACTACATTTTGGATGCCACAAAAGGCAGATGTCTAGAACCTGTGAATGCAAAAGTTTGATGACAAACGTTTTTCATTCCAATCATTATAGGCATGGCTATGCTGCACCAAATAGCATAGAGTGAACAAACCTTTGGTGTACCGACAGCAATGCTGATGTCAACATAATCTCTGTATATAATATCATCACCATCGATAACAGCATTCACTATAGGTTGACTCTGAAGTGCACTCACTGCACCCTGGATACAAATGAAAGAGAAATTAATATAGCTTGGTTTTGAAGTGTGCCGATGCATCCAGGCTATCAGATGAATGAGAAATCATAACATCTAGGAGTTGTTACACTGGACACATATGTAGTCAAATCACATAATCTAACTGATTTACCTTTACAAATCCTGACATGAAACCCAGCTTGACACCATGCTTTTCAAGGAAAGCATCTTTATACTCAGAACGAAGTTGCATCAAATTTGTCCTGAATCATAACATTTGACGCATCCAGGAAGATGTTTAAGTTTCCATAAAGACTAAATTGAAGATCTATCAGTGAATTTCTTAAAAGAATGAGTGAAAGCCCAAGTTTATTCTACAGCTATAAGATACATATAGCATTAAGATGCATTCAAAATTTTACTGGGCAAATTTATAAATGTGCTCTACTTTTCCTTTGTTCCAGGATTCAAAAATATTGCCATTTCAGGTAAAAAGAATGTTTAGCTTCCATACTTCCTTTGGAAGCAAACAAGTTCTGATGATTATGTATGGTTGGAGTGTAACAACGAAAACACAAATATACTACAACTTCAGACAAGAAACATTTACGGTCGTTTTGCCCTTGCTTCATAAATACACGTAATTTCAAATGTCCTATCTTTTATGTTCTTTATTACTTAAAGAGCTAATAAAGTTTTCCCCCAGATGGGGTTACAAGCACAGAGCACTTGGGGGGGGGGGGGGGGGGAGGAAGGTGGCGTGGGGACAGTGTGCCACCACCATCCCACCTGGCCAATAGGCAGGGGGGCTTGGCAACATGCCCCCTGCAGCTGTTATCATTTTGCCATTCGTTATGTGAGTGTGGCAGCCCTTTGCACGATCCATGCTCAGTGCATTTAGAAGGTTGCCATGGAAACGAGTGTGGGTAATGACACCAATGCTACAGGAATTCAAGACACAGGACACATGGGAGATCAGGCATATCATCCTGGACAGTGATAGTCACCTGCAACTTGCTGTGTTTCAGCAGTGGCACCCTCGGATGGCTCACAAACTAGTGCAAAGAAGTGATGACAAAGGGAGTGGAAGCATACCAGCAATTATGGATAACAGGGCTGCAAATAATGGCCCCTGGGAATTCACCACAAGCCTCGCACAGCGGATGGGATTTAAGGTGTTGCATACAGGGCAGAACATCAGTTAGCCCAATAAAGATAGGAGGTGTTGGGCTGCTCGATTCTCAGACCCACAAAGAGACTCCATGACACTGGTAACGGTAAACAGGGACAGTTTCCCTGTGTCTAACAGGCCACTAGCTCAGGGAGAAGGTCTCTGGACTGCAGAATCAACAAAATATGGAAGGAATGGTGCTCTGACAAGGATAGTACAGCTCCTGAATCAACAAAGCTCACTGCCATCAGGCAGGTCTGAACTCGGACATTTTCAACATTGCGGAATCCTTCTGGTTGCAGTGGACAGCCTGCCTGTGCTTCTCACCCAGGTATTACTTTGTGGTTATTGTGGAATCCTTCTGGCTGCAGTGGATACTTCCAGGTTGTTTGCAGTCTGAATTGGCAATTCTATCAACATGGCAGAGAGCTACTACGGAAATCCATCCTCCGTCATGTTGTTTCCCTTCGCTATCCTCGGTTACAATGCCACGAGGGAAAACGATAAGAGGAGGGGCAGCATTCGACAGACTTCCATTGCTTTTAAAGACCCCCTTCCCAGACTCTACGATACGCTCTGCTAAACACGCCGTGTGAGAGGGGTCACCCATGAAGAGGCACAGCATACTATGAAGTCCGTGCAGCCCATGGAAACTCACGCCTCCGTGAAAGAGCAAAAGGATCAGCAACCTGCTACCATGAACAGATGGCTAGCTGATGCAGGAATAAATAAATCAATTTGAATGGGCTGCGGCAAGTCAGCAAGCTACCAATACATACACAGCAGTGCAGGCAGACTGGCAAGCCTGGATTCTAGACACAGGTCAGGCCCAAAGCAGAACAAGCCAATACCTTCAGACGGTTGACCTCTATTGGCAAATGTAATTTATCCTGGGAAGAGCTCTGAAGGACAACCAGGAAGCAAGAACAGACATGCAGCAGACCCTCGAGCATCTGCATGGCCACCCCAGATACTATGATTGCCACCTGGATCAGATGGATCGACGACTGGTCCGAATCGAGCAACATCTTGGGACTCTACCCAATGTTCCAACCAAGACGCTGGTGCGGGGAGACACACAGGGGGGGCGTGTGGAAGTAGCCTCAAATTTTAGGGAAATTTCGGGGGTGCGGGGGGATGTCAGGGTATATAGTTTTTAATTTTATATATATATATATATATATATAATTCAAGTTCATATTCATTGTTCAATAACGAAAGCATAAATATTAAATAGACTTATAGTAATATGGATACCAGTACATTGAATATTGAAATTTAGTCCACACATAAAATTAAATTCATAATTGAATTAAATAATGGCATACATTGATCCATCCTCATCATTCATTTTGATACATACATCATTCATATGACATACTCATTATTCACCCATACCATGAGTTCAATAATGAAATATTCAAATACATTGATCCATATCATTCATTATTCTACAATCTACATTGATTTAAAAAATTAAATTCATCACTCATCAATGATCATTCTGGAATCTAAATTGAAAGCAAAACATACTAGTATATTACCATATATTATATACTAGATACGGAAGTTTTGAGGGGGGCGCCCAGACGCACCCCTTTTGGGGAGTCTCATCCCCCACACTGGGTAAACGCACACCCTTGCGTCTCCGCAAGACTCCCCAAAAAGGGTGCGTGGGGAAACGCAACCCCAGTAGACTCCCCGTCCCAAGTGTGTGGGGTGCGAGGGGTGCGTGCACCCGACCCTGGGGACATGTCCCCATGGAACACTGATTCTCCCGGCAACGCCCCATCCTCCTGCTGATTGAAGATACAGATATCTATTTTAGTTGTTGTTTTTGTAAATGTTTATGCTTATAGTTGGATAGGATAGCAGCATTGTGCCTTTTTGAGTTTTGTCACGCCATGTTTTGTATGTCACTGGCGACTCTACGTACAATACAGTTTTGGCTATGGTCTGGTATTCCTGCAGAGAGGCTGACAAGACTATATAATTATCAGATCTAAACCCTATATTTGAAGGAATAGAAGTGCACTTTACATATAAAATAAATTTAAAAAAAAACCTAATAAAGTTTTCCCAACAGACCACAGGCCCTGTGCTCATCATTCCCATCCCTTCTACCATTTCCTTTCTTGAAGCAATTTTATTTGAAATATATGCACCAGTAATGAATTGACTTTATCATTACCCTGCATACCTTCACTGATAAACAACATTTGTTCACAGTTCTTACCCCTGAGTCGTTTTAGAATAAATGACCATCATGAAAACTTAGAAGTTCTTAACATAATAGAAACCTATATTTGATGTCAACAAGATCTTTGTTCGATGGTTAAGCAGGAATTGTAACATTCTCCCCATGAAGGTTGAAATTCCCTACAGAAATGGTTTACCCCTCATTGGTTCTCTCCCATGCATGCAAAACATTTCAAGTGGTCGGGCAAGGTGCAAGTCATGTCTGACTTTGCCATAATGCATACTACATATACCCTACATCCATGGCTTCTTACCAAATAACTCTCCCTGGTTAGTTGTAAGCAAGTTACGTCCATTGTAAGATTCTCATACTGATAAAGAACATCCTTTCCACATTGTGATAAGAGGAAGCTTCAGTCAAAAAGATGATCAAAAAAACTTGAAATTAATGGAGAAAGTTTGTTTCATGCTTGTGTGTGTGTCTTAGTTTAAATTTATTTCCTATTTTCTAGGAGATAGTTTTGATCTCCCTAAATTGAATGTAATCTTATTTATTTCAGATTTTATGGACAATGGAGTAGAGCAGTACTGCTTGGGCAGTCTCCAGGTGTAGCTCGTCTCACTTGTGAGGTGCAAGTTTCAGTTTATTGTGTCTTCCCATTTTTATCTTGGTATCAAAGCCCAGAGAAGGAGCTTTGTGTGAGCTGGGTCTGTGGTGAGTGGAGCCTTCGTGGCCAAGAGCCCCAGTGGTTGAGATTGGAGAGCGAGTAAGCCTCCTTTGCTAGTAAATACAGGTGTGTAGATCTTGTTCGCAAAGCTGTGCAGCAGTGAATCCTGGCATGCATTGGAGGAGGCTCCATTAGAGATCAGTGGATCAGCAGATCAACAAGACAAGCCAAGGTTTCCTACAGAACACAAAGGAGGAGACTGTGCAGTTTTATTAAGGGGAAATTGCACAGAACTACGCAGGCAGTAATAGGGAAAGCTGCGCAGGTCAAGTTGACTTAGCAAAAACTTCCTCATGCACGTTGTGTCTGAGGCAAGAATGTGCAAATGACTTTTTCTGTGAAATTTGTTGTTTTCTTGTGAAACCCCTGCCTATATCTGTTGAATGGATCCGTAGATCTGTTGAGTGGATCAGTGGATCTGGTGTTGGATCCGTAGATCAATTTTTGGATTAGTGGATTTGGTGTTGGATCTGTAGATTTGTCAAGTGGATCTGTTGTTGGATCACTAGATCTATTGATTGGATCAGTGGATATGTTATTGGAGTTGTGGATCTATTGATCAGACGAGCTACTGGTGGTGCTCGCATAGTTTTTAAAACTGGCCTAGCTAACCGGTCACCAATCTAACCGGCCAGTGAGCAAGGCCACCGGTTGGAACCAGAGCAAAAACCCGGTTAAGGAGGCTGTTTGGCAAGATTTTGGCCCTAACCGGCCAGTTTAGGACAAAACCAGCCGGTTTAGGACGCAACCAGCCGGTTTGTAGCGGCAAGATTTTGGCCCTAACCGGCAAGTTTAGGACAGAACTGGCCGGTTTAGGACGGAACCGACCAGTTTGTAGCAAATCGGCCGATTCCTTCCTAAACCGGTCAGTTACCTGCCATGCCCACCAATAACCTACAGAGCAGCTTTTCCAATGAGGTTTAGGGGTTTTGGAGGGAAAGGAAGGGTGCTTTCCCTCCAAAAACACCCTCTCCAAAGCCTTGAAGAGGCCCCTCTCCCTCTCATTTGTCTCACACATCTGATTTGGAGTGTTTATGAGTGTTTGTGAGTTTGTTTGGGAGCTTGGAGAGTGTTGAGCTTTTGCAAGAGTAATCATCTTGGAGTTGGAGTTGGAGATATTTTGGAGATAGTTTGTAACTGTCAATGGAGTTGGCATCTTCAAGAGAAGGCTAAGGAAGCTAGTTTGCATTTCCAGGTAAGGATTTTCACTTGAAAATTCCTCATTTGACTACTGTCCATGAATTAAACTTTTTTATGTGTTATAAATTTATAAATTTCTCACTTCTATCATCTATGCTATCAAATTTTGTAGCCTGCATGTGCATTTGTTTTCCTAAATTTAGCTTTGGTTTTCCATGTTGCTTAGCTGCAATTTTTTTTTAAATGGCAGATTTCTTTGCAAATTGTAATTATTTCAAGCAAACATGGCTCCAAAAGGAAAGGACAGTGCATGGGCTCATTGGATGTAATTGATGGAAAAATGATGTGCAAATTATGCCATAAATCCATTGGAGGTGGGGGTATTCTTAGATTGAAACAACACTTGGTTGGAATAAGAGGCCAAGTAATGCCATGTGGTGCACCAAATGCAGTGTTATTCTTAGATTGAAACAACACTTGGCTGGGATAAGAGGCCAAGTAATGCCATGTGGTGCACCAAATGCAGTGTTAGGTCCTATTAGGGCAGAATGCATTTCCAAGCTTGAAAAGTTTTATGAGAATAAGACTAGGGAGAAGGCCATCCAAGATGACATTGCAAGGAAGAGGGAATTATTAGAAGCCATGAAAGAGAGTGGGTATGATGATTATGAGATTCAAGACTCAACTTCTGTCCCTTCCACCAATAACCCCTTTCACTATGTTCATCCTTCTTGTGGCCAACCATCAAAAGGAACAAAGAGAACAAACATCCAAAGTTTTTTCTCATCTTCTGCCAACATTGCCTCTTCTAATCCCACTTCCTCCCAGCCAAGTCGTCAACCCACTTTGGATCAACATTGGAAAAAACAATGCAAAGAAACGTCTCATCAATACATTGCTAGATGGTGGTATGATTCAGATATCCCATTTAATGCTACTCGCTCACTTTATTACCAAGCTATGTGGGACTCTGTTATAGTTGCAGGAAAAGGCTTCAAAGGCCCTAGTATGCAGGATTTGAGGGGAGCTCTATTTTGCAACAAGAGATATCTTCCATTGATGAGTATTTGGTTGAGTTTAAATATTCATGGCTCAAAACAAGTTGTTCCATCATGTCAGATGGATGGATCGACGGAAAGAACCACACTATCATTAATTTCCTTGTTTCTTGCCCTCAAGGAACTGTGTTTTTGAAATCAGTTGATGCATTTGATAAGGTGAAGGATGCAGCCCTTCTATTTGAACTTTTGGATGACATTATTCAGGAAGTTGGGGAGCAGAATGTTGTGCAGGTCATCACTGATAATACCTCAAACTATGTTCTTGCTGGAAAGATGCTTGAGTCCAAATATATGGACTCCATGTACTGCACATTGCATAGACCTCATGCTTGAGGACATAGGCAAAGTGGAGTGGATAAAAAACATTGTAGAGCATGCCAAGTGCATTACGAAATACATTTACAACCACTCATGGGTATTGAGCCTAATAAGTAAAAACATTGGGGGCAAAGAGCTTGTTAGGCCTACAATTACGAGATTTGCAACTCACTTCCTCACGTTGCAATGTCTCAATGGTCAACATAAAAACTTGCAGAAAATGTTTTCTTCTGAAGAATGGTCTGAATCTCGGTGGGCTCGTAGACAAAATGGAAAAGACACCAAAAGAAAGTGTTTGACAATTATTTTTGGAAAAGGTCTATAGAGCTTGTGAAAATTACCGAGCCCCTTGTTAAGGTGCTAAGGATGGTGGATGGGGAAAAATTGGCCATGGGCTACATCTATGAGGCAATGGATCAAGCAAAGGAGCAAATACAGGCAGCGTACAAGGATAGGTTAGCTAAATATGGCCGTATATGGGAGATCATTGATAACGGATAAAACAATCAACTCCATCCTCCTATACATGCAGATGGGTATTTTTTGAACCCAAAGTATCATTATAAAGATCGGCTAGGAGATCTGCATGATGGGGAGATCAGAGCTGGATTGATTGATTGATTGATTGGAGCGCATGGTCCCTATCCATGCAGACCAGTTGGAAATAAATAGACAACTTACTGTTTTCACTATGGCAGGTAGTACCTTTGGCAAAAACTTGGCAAAGATGGCAAGAGATGCGGATCAACCAGGTAAGAAATTCCAATTTCCAATTTGTTTTCCTTTTCAAGTTAAAATTGTTTACGTTCTTTGCAATTCAAATTATAAGCTAAGTTACTATTTAATGTCTTTTTCTTTGCAACACAACAAATTGGTGGGAGTCATTCGATGGCCAGTGTCCTCAATTGCAAAGGTTTGCAATTAGAGTCCTGAGTCAAACTTGTAGTGCTTCAGGTTGTGATCGCAATTGGTCTGTTTTTGAGTGCATACACACAAAGAAGAGAAACCATTTGGAACAAAGAACGGTTAAATGATCTTGTTTTCATGCAATACAACCTTCAACTGAGGAGGAACCAAATGATGAACAAAACACCTGATCTAGATCCCATTATGTTGGACGATATTGATCCAAGATCAAAATGGGTGGTGGAGATTGAAGATCCTCTGTTTGAGGTTGATTTTGATATCGACATGCTTTAGCGGGGGATGAAGCAGATTTTGTGGCGGCATCAGAACCAGGATCAGCAGAGGCATCAAGAAAGGCAAAGAACTAATGGAAGGCACTACTCGTGCAGGTCGACAAACTCGTGCTTCCATTAGGTCCACTTCTAATGTTATTTGTGGCATTGCTACTGAGGTTGCAAATCAGGCTGAGGCATCCTCAGACTCTGAACAGATGATGTCTATGTAGCTCTTGATGATGATCCTGTGGCTAGCAATAGTGATGAACTTGATGATTGATCATGTGTACACTGTAGACTTGTAGTAGGCTAATGGCCTCATAGCTTACAACATTGTTTTTGGACTTTATAGACCATTTAGAGCCTCATTTCTTATGTATTTTGCTATTTTGTCGATGATATGTATTGCACTCTGTGCCATTTTGATATATTCACCCTTACATGGTATGTAAATGAGAAAACTTTGCATATTTTGTCTTTATTGGCTTGGAATCATGGTTTTAAATCTTAAAAATAGTTTTGTTTCATTAAAAATTAATTATTTAATGTATTTTTCTAAAACCAATTCGTTTAGACCAAACCAGTCCCGATTAGACCAATTCTGGTCGGTAAATCGGTTCATTAGGTGGACCGATCCAGTCAACAGTTCCCGTTTTAAAAACACTGGGTGCTCGTGAGTTAAAAAGCAAGGCAATGTTGAAATTGTTTTGTCACAATGAATAATCACATCGCAGAGACATACCTTAATGAGAGAAATAAGTTTGATGGCTCAAATTTATGTCAACTGGAAGTTCAAGTTGCAGACTTTACTCGAGGGTTCTAGTGCATGGACAATTGCAAACGGAGATGAAGCAAAGTCGATTGCAACCGGAGGTGCCACAGTCGCATCATTTTAAGATTGGGAAAAGAGAGAAAACAAAGTGAAGGTGTTGTTGAGGATGTCAATAAAAGACAACATAATCCCTCATATCTGAGACTACAAAACTTCAAATGAGATTTGGATAACACTCAAGGATTTGTATGAAACAAAAAATACAAATCGTGTGTTGTTTCTGAAGAGCAAGATTCTCTCCATTAGGATGGAAGAGAATGAATCTGTTACTACATTCATCTCATGGATTAAAGAATTGAAAGACAAGTTAGGTGACATGGGAGAGAAAGTATCCAACATTGATCTCGTTACAATTACCTTAAATGGCATGACAGAGGATTATCAAATGTTCATTACAGGGCTTGCAGCAAGGGAGAAAGCTCCCTCCTTTGAAGAGTTGACAGGGATTTTCATGCAGGAAGAAGAGAGACGTAAGAATCTAAAGCCTTAAAATGCAGATTTGGCATTGATGGCAAAGAAGAAGTTCTTCAAGGGGAAACAGGGCAAGAGGACATAAAAGCAGTGGTCCATCTCAGAAAAAGCCATTTCAAGGTATGTCATCTGCCAAAAATGATTTAGGAATTAAGTGTTTTTACTGTGGTAGAACTCGTCATATTGCTAGAGACTGCTATAAGAAGAAGAATGATGAAAACAAACATAGACACAAGAGGCATGCAGGGCATTTTGCTGGTGAAGGTCTGAATCATGATCTTAAATTATTTGTGTTTGATGTTGCTCTTTGTAAATTTTTGAAGATGTTCTATGCTAAGAGCAATTTCACTTTTCTCACAGCAATCATACAAGTAGTTAAGCAAAATGCAGATAGAACATATAAGCAGATCTTACAGAAGACAAATCAGAAACAGGAAAAATGTGTGTGTTCGTTTCGGCGGTCAACAGGATGCTTCAACCAGCAAAGTCTTCTTTGGTCAGCCAGCCCAGCATGTGTCACAACAACCCTCCAACCAGTAGATGAGTCAACCCAAGTCAATTCTACAAAAGTCAACGCTGTCCTGAAAAGTCAACGCAGGGGCAGCAAGCTAAAAGTCAACGCAGCAGCAAAACAGTCAACCCTTTGACCTCGATTTTTGTGCCAGGTAGTACGGCCTTCAAAAATCGAACCTTCCACAAGTTTTCAGCTTGATTGGACCAAGCGTTGACCAAAGTCAATGCTGGAAAAACTTTCTGCAAAACCCTAGCAGCAGAAAATCGTACTGCAGCTCAGCCGTACGGTCTATCCTCTTCGTCCTTCCCACGTGTGGCTGAAATTCGTCCTTCAAGTAGCTCGTACTCTTTAGGATGAGAGAGGAAGATGTGAGTTGTGATGTGATGAAATTCTCTCCAACTTTTCCTGTATTTATATCCATCAATGAGGGTGTGTGACACATCTGTTGGGCATGTGAGCCTACATTACAAAACTGGCTGACCTTGCACATATAATTTATTAAGAATAATAAATTCAAAATATAAGTTCTGCTCATCGGATTAAGACTATTTTTATATGGATTTTACACCTCTCAGAAAGAGGAATCCAACAAAAATATTAGCCTCTTAATCTGAGCATCAGAACATGGAGTTTGGACCTAGTTGTCCAAATTTAACACTCTTTCTACTGAGACTAATGACGCTGGAACTTGGTTTGTGGATTATGGGGCATCCACTCATATGACATGTAATAATTTACATGTCATTTGTATGAAAATTTTAAGGAGACTAGCCATGGTGCTAACACCTAACTAGGATGACATAACATATCAGATTAAAGGGTATGGAGATATTCTTGTGATATTGCCTAATGGTAATATCAAGTGCATCCAAAATGCGATCTATGTGCCTGGGATTAAAAAGAATTTGATCACTATTCCATGATTACAGATCAAAATTTAAAGGTAGAATTTTTCAAAACATACTATATTTAAAGGATTTGCTGGATCATCAAAAGTCAGTTGCATCAGGGGTAAGAGTTGGAGGCCTATATAAGTTGAATGTTACAAGCATGCCACATCAAGCCTTAACTTCAACGACTATGACAACAGAGAATCTTTGGCATCAAAGGTTTGGTCACATCAACCTTCATGATTTATTTTTGTTGCAAAAACAAGGTATGGTTGATGAACTTCGTATTTTAAGAAATGAACATATTGATTGTGAAGATTGTGCACTTGGAAAAATGCACAGGGATGAATTTCCCTCTAACTTAAATAGGAGAAAGAAAGATATAACTTGTCCATACTGATATTTGTGGACGTATGCAAACAAGGTCCTTAGGTGGAGCTTACTATTTCTTGCTATTTATTGATGATCGCACAAGGTATACTTGGGTATACTTTCTTAGAGAGAAAAGTGATGCTTTTGAGCACTTTAAAGAATTTAGAAATATGGTTGAAAAGCAAACAATGAAGTTCATTAAAATCCTCTGCTCAGATCAAGGGGGAAAATACAGGCTTGGGAACTTCATCAAATATTGCAGAGACCATGAAATAGTACAACAATTTACAGTACCACACACTCCACAACAAAATGGCATTGCAAAAAGAAAGAACAGAACTCTAGTGGAGTGTACACGTAGCATGATTAAAGGTAAGAAGCTCTCCAATGGTTGTTGGGAAGAAGTTATTAGTACTACAATTTACTTCAAGAATAGAAGTCCAACTAGGTGTCTTGATCTCAAGACTCCATTTGACGCTTTGTATGGTTTTAAACATGTAGTCCATCACTTGAAAGTATTTGGTTCTAGAGATTTTGCACACATTCCTAAGGAAAATAGGAAGAAATTGGATGCTAAAGCTATAAACTACATATTTGTAGGGTACTATTCTAAGAATAGTACAACAATTTACCCACACTCCGCAACAGAATGGTGTTGCAAAAAGAAAGAACAGAACTCTGGTGGAGTGTACACGTAGCATGTAAAGGTAAGAACCTCTCCAATGGTTTTTGGGAAGAAGCTATTAGTACTACAATTTACTTAAAGAATAGAAGTCCAACTAGGTGTCTTGATCTCAAGACTCCATTTGACACTTTGTATGGTTTTAAACATGTAGTCCATCACTTGAGAGTATTTGGTTCTAGAGATTTTGCACGTGTTCCTAAGGAAAATATGAAGAAATTGGATGCTAAAGCTATAAACTACATATTTGTAGGGTACTATTCTAATTTCAAAGCATATAAGATGTTTAATCCATCTACTCACAAGGTATTTGCGAGTAGAGATGTTATGTTCCATGAACAAGTTGATGAAGGGAATAAGGATAGAAATCATGAAGAGTGGCACATGCCTTTAGTGATTGATGACATTGATGATCAAGCCAAAGACAATAATTTATAGCAGCAATAGCAAAAAGAGGAATCTAGTGATGTGGACACATTCAGCAGTCGAAATCCACTCAGAGGTGAGCAAGAAATCACACAGGAAAGAATCGAGGCAAGTTCACTACCAAGGAGATCAGGACGGAAAACTCACCTACTCGAAAGCTACAAAAATTATGCTCTTATGACTAGTGTTTTAAATGTTGTTGAGCCCATGAATTATAATGAAGCAAATCATAATGAAGAGTGGAGGTCAGCTATGAAAGAAGAGTATGAGTCTATAATTAAAAATAAAACATGCAAATTAATTGAACTACCAAAAGGAAAAAAGCCCATAGGTTGTAATTGGCTATATAAACTTAAGTTCAAAGTAGATGGTAGTGTAGACAAGTATAAAGCTAGATTCGTCGCCAAAGGGTACTCACAGAAAGAAAGGATTGTTTTTTAGGAGACTTTTTCTCTTGTAGCTAAGTTAAATACTATTAGGATGTTAATAGCTCTAGCTACAAAGTATCATTGGAGTCTACACCAACTAGAGGTAAAATTTGCTTTTCTAAATGGAGATTTGAATGAAGAAGTATATCTAACACAACTTGAAGGGTTCATTAAAAAGGGGCAGGAACCCCTGGTCTGTAAATTAAAAAAGGCATTGTATGGGATGAAATAGGCTCACAGATCTTGGTATGAGAAAATAGACTCTTTCTTCTTACAGCATGGTTATAAGAGAAGCAAAAATGATCCAAATTTTTATAACACATTTGATTCAAAGGGGCAGATTGTGTTGATTTCCTTGTTAAAATTTGGGTACCAAAGGACAAGTGGTTCCCTAAGGCTTTCATCTTTGGCCTAGGGAAAACTATCCAAATTTATTTTTTACTTTTCTCCTAAAATGACTTTATAAGTGGTAAAGTCAATTTAATTTAAAAATGACTTTACAAGTTGTAAAGTTACATTCTAATTTAAAAGTGACTTTATAAGTGGTATAGTTACGTTCTAATTTAAAGGTGACTTTATTAAAGTGAATGAAGAATTAGAGAGTGAAAAAGTGACTAGAAATAAAAGGCTAAGTGGGTCTTTATTTAAGTGGGTGAGTTAAAAAATAGAAAGTGAGAATTAAATGCACATTTATTCTCATCCCTAGATCTAAATGAATCTCAGCCATTAGATCTTAGGATAACCCAAAAGGTCATTTAGAGAATAAAAGGAGAAGAGAAGAGGAAAAGATCATTCATTTCTTTCATGAGCATTTGAGAGAAAGAAAAGAGAGAGCAAGGAGAAAATTTCTGAGCAGTGAGGAAGTGAAGAAGAGCAGCAAGAAGACATCTCAGCGAATCTAGGCAGCAGCATTTATTGGCATGCATCCCAAGGAAAAATCGTACAACAGGAGAAAGGCACAAAAATCAAGGAAGAGGGACAACAAGTCTTGGGCACATTTTTCGAAACTAGCCGTAAAGCATTTAATGTTGTTTCGTTGTTGTAAAAATTTCTGTTTTGGCTATTTGTTGATTGGCACGATTTTCGAGGTGGAATTCAAGCACGGAAATCGAGATAAGTTGTAATTTGTGGAATAAGTTGTAATTTGTGGTTGCTGGAATTTTTACTGTGTATTTCAGTTTCTCTGTAAAAGCATTTTCAAAAATAATGAAGAGCTCTCAAACTAGTTTTCCCCAAGAGTTGTAGGGGGTTTTTCCAGGGTCACATTGACCAAAAATCACTGTGTTATTTTCTGCATGTGGATGTCATAATTTTGTTGTGTTTTATTTCTGCAATTTCAGCAGTCGTAAATCTCTAAATTTGTGTTTTCAAAAAAAATATTATCATTTCCAGATTTTAGATTTTTATCATGCTTGGATTTAAAACTAAATGCATGGAGTGATAAGGAAAACTGATAACCGAAGTGGGGTTGAAATTTCTTCATGGTATCGGAGCTTAGTTGCTGAAAAGTGCAGTTTGGGACAGCAAAGTGAAAATTACAGCAAGCTGAGTTTTACACAGAAAAGAAAAGCCTTTACCACAGATTTGAAAATTTCATTTTGATAGGACAATGAAACATGTCTTTGGGTTTGAGAGTTGAAGACAGGTTGGATGGGCAAAACAACTACAGTGCATGGAAGGAGAGAATCTAGAGCATCTTTGAAGAAGCAGAAGTCTGGGGCATTATGGTAAATACCACACATAACCCAGTAGCAGTACCTGCTAACCTTGTACAGTTGACAGAGTTTAACAAAAATAATGCTAAGGCAAAAAGATTGATTCTAGAATGAATCAAAGACCATGTCATTCCTCATGTGAGAGGAAAGACTTATGCACATGAGATGTGGACAACCTTGACCAATCTTTACCAGAGCTCAAATGAAAACAGAAAAATGGTCCTAAAGGAGAAACTGAAGGCCATTAAAATGGCTAAAACTGACAGTGCTATAGCATACCTCACAAAGATCACTTCAGTGAGAGATGAGTTGGCAGACATAGGTGAGATCATTACACCCACTGAGTTGGTGAGAATTGCTTTGAATGGTCTTCCCAAGACTTGGAAGAATTTTGTGGATGGCATTGTTGCACGGGAAAACCTTCCCGATTGGGAGAGGTTGTGGGATGATTGCATTCAAAATGAGATAAGAAAGAAATATCTTGGGGCAACCAAACAAGTGGAGGAGGATGACAATGTGGCATTGTTAACAAGAGGCAAGAAGGGCAGAACAAAGAAGCAAGCTTCCAACAGTGGAGGCAAAAGCAAAGGTAAAGGCAAGCAGCAGAACAAGGAGAAGGACTACTCCAAAGTCAAATGTTGGAATTGTCAAAAGTTGGGACACTATGCTGTTGTGTGTCCGGAGAAGAAGAACAAGAAAGGGAAAGACAAACCCATGGCAGCTTCTGCAGAGATAGAGAGTTTCTCAAAGAGATTTGATCGGGAGTTTGGGTTCATAGCTTGTGAGGCCATAACTAGTGCAGGATCACCTACCATACAAGTTCAGAGGGAATGTGCCTTCCCCGCTACTAGCAGAGCATCTTCTAGCATTTGGTATGTTGACAGGGGCGCTTCCTGCCACATGACAAGAGTCAGAGAGTACTTCTCAGAGCTTTCAAAAGGTGATACTGATATGGAGGTAGTACTTGGTGATAACCGCATTATTAGAGCAGTCAGTGTGGGGACATTGACATTTGATAGGGAACCCAAACCTCCCTTGAAAGTCTCAGATGTTCTCTATGTGCCTAGAAAGAAGAAGAACCTGATATCCGTCTCAACACTTGAGGATAGAGGGTATGATGTGTTGTTCAGGAGAGGGCAGGTGCTTATATATCCTAGGGGAACTCCAGCTTCTTCAGCTAGAGAGATTGGTGTGCGCCATGACAAGGTGTACAAGTTCTCATTCCAGCCCCTGATGGCATTGAGTAGCAGCACCCGGAACAGGACCGATAGCAGATCTAGCAGTTCAAAGTTGTGTGAGATTTGGCACCGCAGGATGGGGCACATATATCATGGGGCCTTGAGTACATTGCGGGAGATCACCATTGGTGTGCCAAATTTCAGTTCTAATCACCTTGATGTATGCAGAGGCTGTGCTATGGGGAAGTTTGTCAGATCCCCTTTTCCCAGCAGTGACAGCAAAGCGACCGGGATCCTTGACTTGATTAATACCGATGTGAGTGGTTGGATGTCTCATGTATCCTTGAGTGGCTATGAGTACTATGTTTTATTCATTGATGACCACTCCATGAAGACCTGGATTTATTTGTTGAAGACCAAGAGTGAGGTCTTCAAGTGGTTTCAAGAGTTCAAAGCTCTTGTGGAGACCCAGACAAGTAAGAAGGTCAAGGTCCTCAGGTCGGATAATGGAGGGGAGTATACCCTTGGTGAGTTTGTTGATTTTTGTGCTGAGGCAGGCATTAGGAGGGAGTTCACAGTTCCTTACTACCCCCAGCAGAATGGGATTGCAAAAAGGAAAAACAGATTCATTGTGGGGGTTGCCAAAGCCATGCTTCATGATCAGGGGTTACCTTTATTTTTGGGGGCAGAGGCCTGCAACACTGTTGTGTACTTGCAGAACGGGAGTCCACATCGTGCCTTGGGGAATGTGACTCTGGAGGAGGCTTTTTCTAGGAAGAACCCTGATGTTGGGCACTTTCGTATATTTGGGTGCCTTACATATTCCTATGTCCCCAAGGAGAACAGGACCAAGCTAGAGCCCGCTACAGACAAGGGCATCTTTGTGGGTTACAGCGATACCTCGAAAACTTATCAGATTTATATTCCTGCGCAGAGGAAAGTGGTTGTCAGGCAAGATGTGAAGTTCGAGGAGGAGAGAGCTTTCAAGAGGTCACGAGAGTTAGAGTATTTAGAGTCACCAGACCCTCGAGAGCAGCTGAGTCAGTCACAGGGATCCAGTGGTCAAGGATCAGGAGGTACGTCGATTACAGTGTCAGGGCCATCAATGAGCAGTGGCTCTCAGAGTCAGGTGGGTGGTTCTTCAGGCAGCATGCAGGGCAGTCTGCAGAGCAGTTCACAGCAATGTTTTAGAACTCCGACTCCGACTCCGACTTGGCCGAGGGTCAACTCCGACTCGGTATCGACTCGGCCGGCTCGATTTCAATGACTCGGTCGTTGTAAAAAATACATTAAATATTTATTTTTTATAAAAACACATAATTTTAAAGATTTTCATTCATGCTTCCAAACACACAACATTAGAATATAGATAGAAGAAAACATATGATGAAAGTAGGCTCATGAATATATCCATTATATCAAAATGGCACCTAGTGCACTGTCCAATACATACACGATGATGAAATAGAGATCAAAACAAAAACACATAACCAAGGAGGCTATAAATGGCCTCTACAACAAAAGTCTGTGACCAGTACTACTGGCTACTGCTAGAGTTGCCAACATCATTTGGTTCAGTGTTACTTGGGAGCAGGAGCGAAAGTGGGGAGCGAGAGCGAAAACGGGAGCGGGAACAACATTTTCAGAAGCTCCTAGTTTGGGAGCAAATCCCAGAGGAGTTCGACAACCAATGTCACTAACATCAAGGTACACAGAAGGATTGGTGCTCTTGATTAAATACGAGTTCCTTACCTTAATACATGACAAAATTCAATGGAAACATTGCAATCCTCCAATCCTGAAATCCTGAAACACTGATAATTCTGCTGGATTTTGAATGAAATCTAAAATTCTACTTTCTCCATATGAAATCCAATGAGGCCGAAACCACTCTCAAACATCCTGAGTCATTTCATGGTAATGTTAAAAATTTAAGTAAAAGGATGAAAATGAAGATTAAGGAGAATGTCACTTTTACTTTAAGAATTTAACATTACCATGAAATTTGAATAGCATATCATTACCAGGAGAGGGAAATGGACCCCAAATAGCATTTAACTAATTTAGAAAACACCTTGGAGTCCAAACCAATCAACAAACAATTCAAAATTTCATTAAAAAAATGACAAATCACTGTTTTGATGGGGTTACAGGCCGCAGGTTATGACTCGGCCGAGTCAATACGGAAACGGCCGAGTTGGCCCAGTCATGGCTAACTCGGCCGAGTCAGCCATGACTCGGCCTCCCGAACCGTTTCCTCCACCGAGTCACAATTCTGGGCATTGAAACGAATCAACTCAGCCGTTTCCGTTCCTAATCGGCCGAATTTTAAAACTATGGTTCACAGGATAATCCACTAATGGACAATTTGCATGGTACTTCAGCGTCTACAGGCACAGGTTCAGGCATGAGGTCATTTGATAGGTTTTCGCGCTCCCGGAAGCTTTGGAACTGTATGGGAACGTTCCCTTTTTAGCGGGCTCTGTAATGGGAGCTCGGGAAAGTTCCGGAGCTTTGAAGACTTTTTTTTGGGAGTTCTGGCGTTCCCTAGGGTTGGGGAATACAAAGCTTGTAGAGAAATATGTTGAACTGCCCAAAAAACATGAACCTATGTTGAAACCTTCACAGGAAGAAATGCCAAAGACATCCTTAACACCGATATCCTTAATTGAGAAATTGGAGCAATATCTTGATGGGTTAAGGAAGCGTATGGTACCTCGATGTAAGGGCGATGTCTGGGATGTCATGCTGATGAGTATTTCTTTCATTGTTTATGTATATATATCACAGAAGATTGTGTGTGCATATTGTATGTGGCAACCAATGCTTGAACATTAGAGTCTTTCGTTGTTTATATATATATGTATATATATCACAAAAGATTGTGTGCATATTGTATGTTGCAATCAATGCTTAACCATTAGAGTTGCTTTACTTTTTCTCTTAAGAATAACTAGAGAAACATAGGTAAAATTGTTCCTTTGTATTTTTAAGGCAGATTGTTTCAAAGACTTGTCATGTGTCAGAGAACTCATAATGAACCTGAAATTTTAATATTTTATATATATAGAAGGGAGAGACTCAGGGAGAGAGACGCCGAGAGAATATATTTATATATAAGAGAGATTATAAATTTATATATTTAAATTGATTTTAATATTTGAATATTTTTTGGTTTCAATTAATTTTCAGATTTAATTAAATAATAAATTAAATAATATATTATATATTATATATATATTTTACTATTATACTGCTCCTGATTAGCCATTTCCTGTAAATTTTGGGGAAACCTCTAGCCATTCCGACACCCGTACCCAAGTTCCCAATGTTCCCACATTCCAGAAACTCATGCAACATAGCTATTAACAGTCTATTGGAATAAAAACAGAGGGACTAACACCATGTGCAAATAGTAAAATGAAAATGTAACATGAAATCATCCTCAAACAACTAATAATTAAATTCTAGAGATCAGTTAACTTTTATATAATTTCCACATACATGTCAACTTCATTAAATGTAGTTAGCAAAGCAAATGTGTTCTGTGAGTCTTTCAGACGTGTAGCCACTCGCTTTCGTAGTCTTGTCATGGGAACCTACAAAGCAATGATCCAATTGTGCAAGGTTAGGGCAAGGAAAACCAAACTGTCTCTAAACCAGGAGCATAAATGAAAAAATCCTCAGTTTAGGCTTGAAAGATATTGCTGAAGGCCAAATATTGATATAAGAAAGTTTGTTAAAGCTTACCCTTCTTTCCCTTTCCTTCGGAGGAAGCTGAGGTTCAGAGGGAGAAGGAGAAGCTTTGGGAGACACAGGTGTGGAAGGAGCGGCCACTTTGTCTTTTGCAACTGCCTCCACAGGCTCTGTAGATGGTAGTGTCCTGGCATTTTTTTCTTCCTTCTTATCTGCAGTAACTGATGGTTGAGAAGGTTGAGGTGCTCGCGTGTCTTTCTCTGCAACTTCAGGTTTTGCTCCATCTGTGGACTTTGAAATAATAGCTATCTTTGTTCCAGGTACAACAGTATCTCCTTCCTTAGCTACAAACTGCCAAACAGAAAAACACCAAGCGAGATATGTCATTTATTTTATAGATAATTATAAGCTTTCAGAAAAACACTGAAATAATCGATGCAAGTCATACCTTTTCAATGAAACCAGCTTCAGGGCTATTAACATCAACAGTTACCTGGAATACAACCACAGATTTCATAATCTCCTTACAAACAACAAATAATGGTTATACTTCCCTAGGAAAGCATCCATACTGATGATCACAGAATTCCAAAAGGCATTTCATTCAGACAATCAAATTAAAGAATTCCTTAATAACATGCCTTGTCCGTCTCAACTTGAGCTATGGCCTCATCAACCTCAACCCTATCTCCGGGTTCTGTTTCCATAATGGACATGACACATCAATTTATTTGACTTAGAATCTATAAACAAGCTACAAATTAGAGAACCAAAAATGCAAAGAAAAAAAAAAAATCTCTACAGAAGATCACATACTCTTGAGAAAAGTTGAAAGAGTCCCATCAGATATCGATTCACCCATGAATGGCACCACAGCCTCAACAAGTTTACCTTCATTTGAAAATGCATTTGATTTAGATCAGCTACATTTTCACAGTTTGATCAAAAAAGCAGGCCAATGTGATATGAAAGTGAAAAGCAGAAGCATTAAACTACTGTTGCAACATACTGGTATCTGATGCAAAGGACCTAGTCCATGCTTGATAGGGAGAATCTTTGTAAAGGCCAATATATCGTACCCTACATATTTGTCATTACACGTACAGAGCTTGGAAAGATTAGTTGGCTAGTAACATGAAAAAAACGCTAAAATTTTGAATTACCAATTGAATTTGAGCAAAGCATATATAAACAGAGAATTCTGCTCTTTCTAGTCCTCTTTTATACATCAGCCCTGACAGGCAAATTCCTGTCACACATAAACTAGTCCTCATAATATTGTGTATGTAATAATCACAATCACATTTGCCCAAAACACATAACATCATCTCCCCGACTGCATTAATGTATAATGTTCTATTCCTAAAAAAGCCCAGTCACCAAATAGCTACCTGAGATCTTTTCTACCAGCTGGAGCATCTGAAAAGTAGCATCATAAACATAGAAGTTAGGGAACGTCTAAAATATAAAATTATAAATCATGTAAATTAAAGAAGGAAATTGACAATGCAATCAAATTTTGCACTCTCTTACCCAGTGCTACATGAGAAGAATGATTTTGAACATGCTCATGTCCGCCAACTAGAAGTGCTGACTGCAAATAAACCAACTTCAACAGCATTAGCTCATCTTGCAAAGTACCAAAAATAACTTTTATTTGAAGCACCCAATAATATAAAACCTAACTGAATGAACATAGCAACATCTAAATTTCATTTCCATTGATATACATTTCGCAAAAGTAGCCAGAGAAGAGGCTTTTGCCTAACTTACCCTAATTAAACACACAATATTGGCCATGAATCACTAGCACCTCTTGCCTATCTTACCAAAAATGAGAAACAGGAAACAAAATGCACGTCTGAGCTGCTTTCAAACTGGTTTCTCAAATCAGTGGCCATGAGATTCTTGTTTTTATTATCTTTTTTTTGTTCTTCAAGTTAAGCTCGACATGCAACTCCCAGTACTTCTCCTTTGTATGACCATCAATGTTACAGTCGTTGCAGTGATTATTGGGATCTTTGCACCGGTGTGCTATCGTTGTAGTCTTTTTATCTTATCTCCCTCTCCACTTCCTCTTCCCATCCTTAGAAGCATTCTGGCACTCCTAATTCAGTCCACTTGATTGCCCTTTCTTCAGGCACATGTTATCCAGGTAATATGTCTGTACACAAGCCTCGACCACCAATCTAGGCTTGAACAGCATCACTTGCTTCCATAGATGGTTGTATAGACCTCCCAAATGCTTGAGTACATCTGGGTTCTTTGGGGAGATACCCAGCATTATGGCCATCTTTCTAAACTTTGTGGTGCACACGTGTACACTCTGACGCTGCTTCTACCTGAAGTAGTGCCACCGAACCCATTGGTTTTCTACATACCTGATAGGGTAAATTTGCACTTTATGAGGGTTTCAAACTCCTCCCACTTAGTCATTGGAGAATCTCCCTCCAACCTCAAGGTCTTTCTGTGGCATTCCCACCAGGTCAGGGCATGGCCCTCTAATTTCAGCTGCGCAAATGAAATCTTTTGTCCTTCCTCTACATGATGAACACTAAAATAAACTCCTAATTGTTGCAACTAGTGATTTAGCTTCAGAGTGTCAATCTCACCTTGATATGGCTTGATATCGACCTTCACATCCATTTTGGACAAGGACGAAGAATGTTTCACACCCACGGCACTCGAACTATGTTGATCTTTTACAAATTCTTTTTTCGACAACTTGATTTCTTCCCAATCTCTTGAGCTCTACTTTGATCAAACCTTTGCATTAGAACCCCCATCTTCTCCAAATAGCCCAAGCTTATTGGTCAAGGCCGTGATGAGGAGATTCACGTTATACTTTATATTTGCAACTTGTGCTTCAAGCCGCAAAAATTTCTCCTATGCAAGCTCAAGAGGGTTATTCACAGATTCAACCGCGTGACTAGGGCTTTATGACTTTTGGCTTATCCGATTTAGATCCCCTGCAAATCTCCACAATATATCCAATGAAACCTGCTTTGATACCAATATGATACCTAAATTGCCATTGATATTCCATTAGACAATTTGCCACAACAAATCTACTAATATATATTAGAAATCTGAAATCCACACTATGGGGGTTTATTTCTCCTTATAGATTTCAAGACTTGTTAATTATTGTTCACTACATAAGCATGCAAATTATAATTTATGCAGAAAATAGGGAAGAGCAAAAACAAAAACTGACAAATCACAATTGACACAAGATATGTCTTGGTAAACCCTTTTGAGAGAAAACCTAGCTAGATGGTGAGGCCGCTATGCACTCCTCTAAATAGAAAATGGTTGCAAGCACAAAGAAGTAGGGTCTGTGGCTTGTGGGCTACTACAATGCACAAATCCTCTCTATCTGCTCTCTCCCTATCCCTCTAGACTATTATGCTCGTTTATGGAACAAAATACCTACGAAAAAAATGGAACCTCTTCCTCCTAATGGTCGTGTTATAACACAGCCCAATAGTCAACTAGTGGTTAGGTTTGACTCCAACTCTTAATTAGAGTTACGATATGGACTCTTCTAAAGTCTTATTCAACATGATCACGTGGCCAACCCCTTTGTAATGGGGGCTAACAAGGCATCCTCTCAAATTATGGTGGTCAAAATTGTACGGTCAACTTATGAGTGGCATAACTTTTGCATACAGACTCTGATTGAGACAATTCTTGCGCCATTGGAAAGGTATCTATGTGTATAATAAGAAAAAAAGGGTACCTGAGTGTGAAAGTTTTACCCCCAAAAAAATGTCACTTAATGCCACAAAATGCTCCGAAAAGGTTCGAAATCCCAATTTGCCAAACTAGGTCCCATCGATAAAACTGGTCCCGCGAGCTAATTCCTTCACTTTTTCCACTCTTAAAGCATCAAGATGGATGAAAAATTAGTAATGGTTACTAGGTGACAGGTTGTGACCACTTAATAGCATCCTTAGGCTTTCCTTTGAGAGAAGCTAGGACTTTTCCTCTAGGGGGAATCCAAAAGACAACACCAAAGGATCAATGGGTAGACACCTAGTCTAGATTTTGTCTACATCACCAAAAGGGTTGTAGGGTACACCCATGAATCCATGGAGACTACAACATCATCCAACATCCCCTTTGGTTTGACAGTGGATCTATCAACCATCTAGAGAACAATAGGAGTTGATCTCGACATATCTTGTAGTTTCAATATTTCCATTGTTTCCTTTCTCATCTACATCGATGGTCACTCCTAAGTTAATCAAAGTGTTTGGTATTAAATGATTGTTTATGTGTGTGTTTATTACAAGGCTACCTAGATAGAAATATTCAAAAATGAGTACTTTCCCCAACATAAGATCAATGAGCTAACCAATGATGTGAATGGTTTTGGGATCCTTCATCTTCCTCCCTAGTTTTGCAAAGCATAGTTCCCTAATAGCTTTGTTGTAGACAGGAACATTTTTAGTTCTTGAATTAGAAGAATTCTGACACACAAATTCTAAAGCTCTACTAGAAAATCAAATTCTCGTTATGGAGTTGTTTTCATTTATTCCAATATCTCCAAAAAAGTTGGGTTATCTTTTGGTGGTTCTTTCTCATTGAAGAGATTGTTGTGAAAAGAGGGGTTGGACATGAGTTCCATAGCTACAATTTTTCAACTAGTTTAATGAAGATAGGTGGCAGGGGATTTACCATCACCTTCCTTGATTGAAAGTGAAACTCATTACATTGAACATAACCTACAAAGTAGGTGGGATGTGTGATCATCTTATTATTGCAAACTAGCCAATCCACCATATTATTGTTTGGCTTTGGTGTGAGTTGAGTTGGTATTGGTGGTTGTATTTTAGCTTAGTAATTCTTATTTTGGTAAGGAGGTGGCAATAAAGCTTGTTAGGAATATGTACTTCCCCAACATAACATCAATGAGCCAACCTATGATGTGAATGGTTTGGGGATCCTTCCTCTTCCTCCCTAATTTCTCAAGGCATAGTTACCTAATAGCTTTGTTGTAAATAGGAGCAACTTTAATGCTTGGATTAGAGGAATTTTGACACAAACTCTAAAGCTCTACTAGTAAATAGAAATCTCGTGGAGGAGTCATCTTCATTTGTTCCAACATCTCCAAAAAAGGGTAGGTTGTCTTTGGTTGTTCTTTCTCATTAAAGAGATTGTAGTAAAGAGTGGGTTTGGAAGTGAGTCCTACACCTGCTATTTTTCAGCTAGTTTAGTGAAGACAAGTGGCAAGGGATTTGCCACCACCTTCCTTGAATGAAGGTAAAGCTCATTACAGCACACAAAACCTACAAAGTAAGGGGGATGTGTCATCTTGTTATTGCATACCACCTAATCCAACTTGTTATTGTTTGGGTTTGGTGAAGGTTGGGTAGATAGTGGCGGTTGTGTTTGAGTTTGTAATTCTTATTTTGCTAAGGAGGTGGCAATAAAGCTTGTAATTAATGTTGACACCAACCTTGTTGAGGTCAAGAACACTACTAAGGAGCAAAACATTGGGGGTATTGCTATGTTGCAGGAAACGTGGTATAGAGGTTCGTTTCCGTACGGAAACGGGTACGAAACGCGGAAACGCGTTTGGTACGGCCATGAAACGCGTTTCCGGCTGTACTGCCATGTTTCCCGAAACGGAAACGTGGCCAGTACGGCCGAAAACACGTTTCAAGGCCGTACAACCCACGTTTCCTCATTAACTTGTGTTTTTTTTAATTTTTTTTATTTGTTTTTTAATTTACTTTTAGGGTATGTTAGTGACTTCTTGTTGCTTCTAGATGCGTGTCTAAAGTTATAAAAGTGAATTTTTTCCCTAGTGTTGATATGCAGTTCATGGTAATGTTAAATTCTTAAGGTAAAAGTGATATTCTCCTTTATTTTTCATTTTCATCCTTTTACCTAAATTTTGAACATTACCATGAAATGACTCAGTATGTTTGAGAGTGGTTTCGCCCTCATTGGATTTCATATGGAGAAAGTAGAATTTTAGATCTCACTCAAAATCCAGCAGACTTATTTGTTTTTCAGGATTTTAGGATTGGAGGGATTGCAATGTTTCCATTGGATTTTATCATGTACTAGGGTATGGAACTTGTATTTAATCAAGAGAACCAAGCCCTCTATGCAGGGGAAACTCCCAATAATCAAGATCGTGTAGGGTACTAGGGTATGAAACGTGTATTTAATCAAGAGCACTAAGGTCGTTCAACTATGTAGGAGGAGACTCCCAATACAACAATGGTCCTTCTAAAGAATGGGATGTAGATGCAAAAAATGATGATTTGGATCTCTCTCTTGCAGCCTTATAGTCTTTATTGTACTTGCAGCCTTATATATTAATATAAATAAAGGCTGATTTTGATATTTGGATATATAATAAAGGTTGCTTTTGGATATTCCGATATTTTTATTTTCATTATGTGATCATTCATGAGTAAATGTGATGTAAATTAAATCTTAATGTGAAGTGTAATAAATTATAATGTTATTTATGCTTTATGATTGCACATATATATATTATATTGAAAATATTTAAATATATATATATATATATTTATATATATAGTATATATATATAGATTTATATATATAATATATATATATAATATATATATATATATATATATTCGCGTTTCGCCGTTTCCAAATTTGGGGAGGTCGCGTTTCATATCGCTTCCCGTTTCGGAAACTCGTACCCGTTTCCCCGTTTCGTGCAACTTAGGGGTATTGTCATTGTTGGTATGGAAAGAATGTTCGTTGTTATCATTAAAGGATGGGGCATTGCCATTGCTATGAAGATGGTTTGATTTAGTAGCGGTTGAGGAGTGGGGTATTACCAATTTTGGAAGGGTTCATTTGATTAGCCCAAGCAAAATTCAAATAGTGAGGGTGTTCAAAGCAATGATATATAGGGCCTTCAAACCAAGCAATTGAATATATCAACTTGTGTTATGGTTCTCCCTACAAATGTTGTAGACTTCCACACTGATCAGTCAACACTCATGAGAAGCATGCTACTTAGTGCACTTTGGGCAAAAAATTGCCAAAGCCTTCTTGACCTTCTTCCTTTTTGACCTAGAGAATATCAAATTACATCATAGGTGAATGCATGATATCGGTTTTCACATCCTCCAACAAGTTACCAATCTCCATCTTAGTCAGTCCAACTACAACTTCTGAGGTTTCTGTAATGGTCCCTATAGAACTATTGCCCCAAATATGGAGTGATTCTTAAAAAATTCTCTTATCTAGTCATAGGTGTATTACTTGAGAACTTGTCTCATCTCATCACAGGTGTAATACTTGAAAATTTCTCTTATCTCCTCATAGGTGTAATACTTGAAAATTTCTCTTATCTCCTCATAGTTGTAATTCTTAAAAACTCTTGAGAACTCAAGTTCCTTCTTCCCTTGGAGTGGTGTTCCAATTCAAAAATATTTTCAACCTTAAAGGTTTTAGTACTTACCCAACAATGACACCAAAAAATGGTGAGCCAAAGAGTTACAACAATTTATGAGATGTTGAGTACCCTAGTTTATACTTAATTATTGACCAAGCAACGCCAGCTTCTGAAGTATTGTGCATTGTTTATGGATTCATCAAGGCTTCATATGTCATTAAATTAACTCAGCATAACAAATCCTATTTGTTGAGTTCATCTTATTCAAAATCAGTCGAGTCAAACCAAAAACCAGTCAAGCCAATCGTTTTATTACTTAGCAGGGTCAAATCGGTTGAAAAAATGATTAGCTATCTTGGCGGGCTAAGGTTTATATAAACCATCCAATTCCATCATAAATCGGTCAATTCCGTCATACACCAACTGGCTCATTCCCGGCTTGCCTATAGACCCCACAGGTCATGTTTTTTGGTGTTTGTGAGCGGATTTGAGGGAAACTAGGGGCTATGCTTCCAAAAACTCTAAAGCTCTACTAACAACCCCTCCAAGCCTTTAAAAGCATGCCTCCCCTCTCATTTGCCTCACGCATCTCAACCCTACCAATGTTGGGAATCAATGGTAATGTTAAATTCCTAAAGTAAAAGAGACATTTCCTTTATCTTTCATATTCATTCTTTTACTTAAATTTTTAACATTATGATGAAATGGCTCAGGATGTTTAAGAATGGTTCGACCTCATTGGATTAAATATGGAGAAACTAGATTTTTAGATAGCACTCAAAATCCAATACACTTGTGATTTTCAGGATTTCAAGATTTAGGGATTGCAATGTTTCCATTTGATTTTGCCATGTGTGAGGTTATGAGATTGGCATTTAATTAAGAGCATGAATCCCCTTAATTACCTTGATGTTGGTGCCATTGATTGTTGAACTTTATTAATGTTAGCGATATTTCTTATTGAACTCCTCTGCCATGGCCTTAACAAAAATGTACCCTTCACTCAACGAAAAATAATTGGTTAGGCACGCTAGGCTTTTTTTACCATATTATAGGGTTGAGGAGATAAACCCTTCACTCAAACCAAAATCATTGGTTAGGCATGTTAGCCTTTTTCAATTTCTACCAGATTATAAGGTTGAGCAATCCAAGTCTAAAGACTTTGATCTACATGATGTTTATGTAGTTCTTGTTGATGATCCCATTTCTAGTAGTGTTGAATCAATGATGAGTTTCATGAGTGATCATGTTGATCAGTGGTTCGTAGTTTGATGTCTAGTTTTGTTGTTGCTACTACTACTACTGAGGTTGTTAAGGAGTTTGAGGAGTCCTTAGAAGTTAGACCCTAAGCCAAATGATGTTTCTGTAGTTCATGTTGATGATCCCATATCTAGTAGTGGTGATGAGTTTGATCATATTGATCATTGATATATAGACTTGTAGTAGGCCAGTGGCACCATAGCTTGTAGCATTGTTTTTGGACGCTAGAGGCCATTTAGAGCCTAATTATGGTGCCACTTTGATATATTCACCTTTACATGGTATATAGTTGAGAAAAATTTGCATATTTTGTCTCTATTGATTTGGAATCATGGTTTTAAATCTTAAAAATATTTTTTTCATTAAAAAATAATTATTTCATGTATTTTTAAAAGATCGATTGATTGAAATCTAACCAGCCCGATTTTTCTGTTTCTAGTTAGAAAACCAGTTTTATAGGTGAACCGATCCAATCACCGATTCCAGTTTTGAATACTATGGACTTCAATAAGATGCTACTAAATGCAAATAGCTATTGAAACTAGCTTATCTTGGCAAAGGTTCAAGTATTTTGCACCAGGAGTTGTCCCTGACATAAATTGCCCTTTTTGCTCTTCAAAATCAATGCTTCAAAGCCTTCTAACACTTCAAAATTCAAAACACCATACTTAAAAGGAAAGAACCAATAAAGCCATAAAGAAGCATAAAGTTAATGTTGTAAAAATAAACTAAAGGATACCAAAAATAAAAACCAATTCTACAAGGCACTCAACATCATAACATTACTCCCACCAACCACATGATTATGGCATGTTGGTGAAATAGTTTCAACAAGAACAAAATGAACAATCTAACTGCAGAAATGAAACTAGAAACCATTCCTTAACCACCCACAAACCATAGGACATTGAACTGAGTAATTATAATGCTCACTAATATAGAATATATATGTAAAGTTAAACATAAAATATAAATAGAGAGGTGCATTCACTAACAAACCTTTTCAAGTGGCCCTTGACTTGAATGTAACTATTGAAACCATATACAAACTTTAACTCAACTCTGAAATAACAACTTTATTCCAATAATGGAAATGTCTTCAATATTACAACTTCTAATCTAAAGCTTGTACATCTAACCCTAAATATGGCAAATGTAGAATCTACAATCTAACCAAAATCATGTTTCAAAGATTTATATTGGGGAGTTCTTGGACAACTAGGGAGAATGCCAAGGAGTTCCAAGACTCCCTCAGTTAAAATTCCCCCAAGAATAACTAACTTCCTTACGACAATTAGTCATTACATTGGTGAACCATTGAAGAAGCAATTTCTTGCATACATTATTCTTCTTGGTCAACTAGATCAAGGGACTGCTAAAGAATGAACCCATAGAGCCATTTACCTTCCTAATACGCATAAGGTACCATTAGGGAAGCGAATTCACTAGTCCATGTAATTTCTTAGTCAAGAGAAAGATCAAGAATTGGGTCAAGTCTAAGCATTCTAATGGTTGAAGGATTACTACCACATATATCATGAATGTTTGATTAATTTCATGAATGTATAATGGGCTACAAAGTAGAGGGAACTGCGCAACCTACCCTTGCATTTTAATTCATATCCTAGGAAATGCATTCAAGTGTTGTGAATGTGTACTATTATGCTAATAAAATGAGCAAATAAAATGTTTTGCAATAATTGTAAATCCCAACCTATTACCAACACACATTTATCAACATACATGCAAACTCAAATATTTTATCACAATTTCTCAGAAAATAATGTTGAATTAATTGTTTGCAAATAATTAATTAATAAACTATAAGGAGCTAAAAAATGGGTCAACTCAATAGATATTGATCTCAAAAATACCAAGACTTAGTGATATTGGGGAAAAGTTAGTAGGCATAAAAAAGATTAGCAAAATAAGTCAATTTTAGAGCTCAACACTTCATGCTAAAGTAAATGGAATTTAGTTTATAAAGGGGAACCAACTATTGTAGCCCACATCATCAATTGGACACCTACTCATGGTGTTGGGAGTATGAATGCCTATGAGAAATCATATTGAGGCAAGCATTTGATTTCACATTTCAAAAATTTTGGATCAAGTGCATGGGCCCATTCCTAGAGAAAAGGAAAGAAAATTGTAACCTAAATGTCATTATTGCAGCTTCGTGGGCTAAAATACAAATCCAAAGCATATTATTTATAAGACCATTCCACCCACAAGGTGATTGATCGTAGAGATGTTATCTTTGACAATAATCTTACTCATAGTTTTGTGAGATCTTTTCCATTGCTCCTTACTGAGGTATGTCCATCCCATCATGTTTCGATGGATCTCCTTAACCAAATAATGTTGATCCTGCTATCAAATCTATGACTGTCACTTCAAGCACTTTCCAATGACTATGTAAATGGATGTTGCTAACACAAACCTCGCTTCAAACTCATTCAAGTCCACTTATACCCCGCTTACAAAAGTCTCACTACCTGTATCGAGCACCCTTTCCAACACCCACGTTCAATCACTAAGTAACCATATGTTGTTTAAAAATACCTTTCTTTCAATTCACCTAAACCAACTACTCTTCCTCTAAGGACTATGTCCAAGTGAGCTACATCCACAATTTTAGACACACAATTTTCTTGCATTGAAGCATCATCGAAAGCCTCCTCCACCAATAGACTTTCTCATCAAGATAGATGCTACCAATATCCTACTATCTAGAATCAATCCAATGAATGTTGCAAGAGGGATGCAGCCATGTTTATTAAGAATAACACCACAATCACAACTTAGAATTTGAGGTAAACCCCCATAACCCAAGGGTTGTAATATCATTGGTTGTAATGGATATACAAGACCATGTTTGGTGGTGATGTCTAAGGCATTTTCATATAAGGAAGAAGTTGACTACATTGAGACCTTTGACCCGGATTGCTAGGATGGACTCCATTTGGATGATACTATCTATTTGATGCTTTGTTGAATTAGGAGGTTCATCGAATGGACACCAAAAATGCCTTTCTTCATGGAGATTTTAAGGAGGAAATCTATATGTAGCAACTATAAAAGAAGTTGTTCAAGACAGACTTACACCACTGGTTTGCAAATTCAAGCAATCTCTATACAGGCTTATGTAGGGATCTCATGCTTGGTATGAGAAAATATACACCTTCCAATCACTATGTAAATGGATGTTGCTAACACAAACCTTACTTCAAATACGTTAAAGTCCACTTTTACCCCTCTTACAAAAGTCATGCTACCTGTATCGAGCACCCCTTCCAACACCCATCTTCCAATCACTAAGTAACCTTATGTTGTTTAAGAATACCTTTCTTTCAATTCACCTCTTCCAACTATTCTTCCTCTAGCTACGTCAAGGCTTGTGTCCAAGTGAGCTACATCCACACCTTTGGACACTATCAATTTTATTTGCTTGAAGCATCATTGAAAACCTCCTACACCAAAAGACTCTCATCAAGATAGATGCTACCAAATATCCCACTGCTTATAATCAAGCCAAAGAATGTTATGAGTGGGATGTAGCCATGTCTGTTAAGAATAACACCACAATTAGAACTTAGAATTAGGAGTTAATCCTCATACCCAAGGGTGAGAATATTATTCACTGTAAACGGATACACTAGACCAAGTTTGGTGGTGATGCCTAAGGCATTTTCATAGAAGGAGGGAGTTGACTACAATGAGACCTTTAGCCCTGATTCCCAATTGACGGACTCCATTTTGATATTATCTATTTGTTTCTTTATTGAATTAGGAGGTTGTTCATCAAATGGGTGTCAAAGATGCCTATTTTCATGGATATTTTGACGAAATCTATATGTAGCAACTACCAAGGAGATATTTAACATAGACTTACAACATTGGTTTGTAAATTCAAGAAATATCTATAAGGGCTTACATAGGCACCTCGTGCTTGGTATGAGAAAATCCACACCTCCTTTACTAGTTGTGGTTTATCTCACTATAAGGTTGACCATGATCTCTATTCGTCACCATAAACGATTAAACATTCATTATTGTGCTTTAGGTTGATTATCTCATCATGACTAGTAATTCACCATCCACGTTTAAGGAACATAAACTACAAGCCAAGACACCTTTAAGATCACTGATTTAGGCACACCTCGCTATATTTGGGAATTCAAATTACTCAACCCTACTCTAGGATTTCGCTCTCTCAACCTCAAACAGACCTTCTACAACCCCTCCAAATGATGGATTTTATGCCTATTCATACTCCTTTTGCTTCTAGGATCAAATTTCCAATCAATTATCCTTCTCTTTTATTTCATACTACAGTTAATCAATGTTCGGTGGGTAGTCTACTCTACCTTATTCCTACTCGACCAAATCTGGCCTTTGTTGTTAGTACGTGAACCTTGTATATGCATGCAAGAGCCTCTAGGTGTTACAAGATGCCAAATTTGTGTTGTATTAAAGGCTTATGTGATGTTGGTTTGGCCAAGGTCATCAATGTGTAGAGGTCCACTTCAAGGTATCTATTTACTCTTGGTTCTGGACAAGTTTCTTGGTGTTCCAAGACACAAGCTATGGGTCTCTCCTCCACAGCCATAAGATATGTATTCATCATTCATATAGGTAAGAACCTTGCATGGACGCAAACGATTCTTGAAAAGTCGGGTCTCCCTCAAAAAGACCCCACCACTCTATTTTGTAACAATCAAAACACCATACAACTTGTTTGGAATATTGTGAATCATTGAAAAACTAAGTACGTTGAAATATGGAAGCGTTATATTCAACAACCGAGGATCACTTGTGCAAATTTTTGTACTCTCAGCGAACCAACATGTCAATATCTTCACAAAACCTCTCCCAAAGGCCACCTTCACCGCCTTGCTAAATCATATCGGTGTGGGAGATTTGCCATTAAGGGGTTATATTATGTAATGTCTTTTATCCATCAACGGTCGTCAACTTAGGGGGGAGAAGTTGAAAATTAGTATAATCTTCACTTTTGTCCACAACCAACCTTTGTACCTTTTAGCATATATGTGGGTCCCAAAACTTTTGGGAAAAGCATCTTGCCTTGAGTTGGGTATTTATACACCCACTCT
The DNA here is from genome assembly GCA_000404065.3 of Pinus taeda. Classification (NCBI taxonomy): domain Eukaryota; kingdom Viridiplantae; phylum Streptophyta; class Pinopsida; order Pinales; family Pinaceae; genus Pinus; species Pinus taeda. Next base: position 16,441 of record APFE031522885.1, on the reverse strand, counting down.
CAATTGCAGTTCTCAATTTCATAAGATTTGTTCAAACTTAAGAAAGTGAATTTCCTAAGGGCATCATCAATTGTTGCTTACTCTTGTGCTTGGTTTTTCTCTCTCTAGTGCACTGCTTCTTTGGTTCCTTCTATCTCTAGGGTTGCACTCCTCTTGGCTTTTCTCAGGAAGTGTTGTACTGCCCTAATCTTGGATTTCTCTCTCTCTAGTGCTCCGCTTCTTGGGTTCCTTCTATCTCTAGGGTTGCACTCCTCTTGGCTTTGCCATGAAGTGTTGCACTACTGTAATGTTGGTTTGCTTTACTTTACTGCAAAATTAGGACATGTACTAGTTCCATTCAATTCTCTCACTCTCTTGCAAATAACATGCAATTGAATCACAACATCATTTTCTTATTATATTATTTGCAATGAAGATGATACAAAACTTCAAATAATACCAAACACAAACTCTCAACAATCATATCCATAGTTACAAAATCTATGGGTGCTATTAGCGTTTGACATTTCACCTCAGGCTGAGAAAGGCAAATCTCAAAGCTACATCAAACCATTCAACCTCGTAGCTAGCCCTACAAGGCAGGAGAAGGCTCTCTCCGGTCTCTCGTAAAAAATTTCAATTAGGGAGATGACCAACAAAGTAACACTGATATTAGGCTAGTAAACTGATAAAAGAATTTGATTTTGGGATTTTTGGGTTTTTGGTGGCAAGTTGAGGAGAGGGCAAATTTGGTTGCGGGGATGGGACACAGTTTCTGCAGGGGAGTCTTTGGGGCGAGGTAGGAAGGCCGTGCTGATGTCTTTGACTGAAGTGAATGGTCAGGGATGAAAGAGAGAAGGCTAAAGAGAGCAAACAATGAATTTGAATTCTCTTTAAACAGTAGAAAACATCAAAATTAAACAAACTTAAAAGCAGAGCATGACAAGCATGAATTCTTACTTTATCACTTCATTTGTTTAATATGCAGAAGTATAGAAGGAAAATGAAACACATAACAAAGCTTACAATGACTGAAGAAACACACCATCAACACATAAGTCCACAAGAATCCCAAAGATGACTTCAAAACCCTGGTCTTCCTTGCCAAAAATTGCAGAGATATAAGAGATAATACAATGAGCTACTGCTCTCTCAAGAGTCCAACCTTCCAACCCCTCAAAATGACTAAGAAAATACATAATATAGGCAAGCTAGCACCTTTCCTTGCCTCTAGGGGTCGAGCTCATTATCCTAAGAGCAGTTTGAACAACTTCTAAACTAAGCACTACAAAATAGGCAGTCAAAACAACTTGCCTCTATAAACTTGGAAATCAGTTCATGCATTCAATTTTTACCCTTTACATGAATGAATCTTCTAGAAGTGTTAAACAAGAGTAAAAGTGTCTTAGAGTTGCCATAATTACATCAAAGATAATCATCTTTCACCCAAAAAAGTCAAACTGGAGCCAAACTGCGTTTTCTGGGCTGAACTGGTCAAATCTGGCAAAATTTCCTCAAAAGGTCGCACACCTTTTCTCAAAGGGTCTCACACTTTTGCAGCTCTGTTTTGAGGCCTTCCCGTTATCAGAATTGGGTGCAGGATAGCTCGTTGGAAAGGTCTGCGAGTCTACTTTCCAACCCAACTGGAATTTTTGAATTTGGAGGTCATTTGCCGTGTCAAAACTTAATTCTCCAAAAACTGGTTTCTGCAACTCAAAAAAGGGGCAGAAAGTCAAATTTTGCATGCATTTTGACCTTTTGGAGGCCCAGAACTCGATGAAATTTCTTACTAATGGATAAGCAAGTGTAACTTTTCATGCCAAATCCAAAAATGCTGAGTTTTTGCCAAACGGAGCTACGATGACAAAAGGTCTCGCCAGGGGCGAGACCCTTTGAGAAGCCAAAACCTGTAAATTGCACAAAAAATTCACAAATGACAAAATTTTCTCCAAATTTCTTGAAATTTGGGCTGGGAGTCCCCAATCAAGTACCATGCTCAATCAAAGAGGCTTTGGCCAAAATTTGGAGTGGATCGGGCGTTTTCTTTCATTTTTGTGCTTTGGCCAACCGTCCTTGGAGCATTTTCATTTTGGCCTTGCAAACATGCATCCTTGCCCAATAGTGATTTTTCATGTTTCTCAACAACTTCTTCTCTTGGTTGGCCTTAGCCAACAGCCTCTCTAAATGTGCATTCACCTGGATGAGCATGGATTCTCGCTCAGCAGGCAAAGGATCACCGAGCCTCCTTCAGTTTAGGACTCGGTCACTACGAATCCTCCACAACTCATCAAGCACCTTTTCCCTCTAGCATTTGCATTTCATTTATAAAATAATATGGGAAAAAGGGATGAACTTATAAGTGTGAGTGAAAGGGAAAGGAGGGAAACAAACCAAAGGGAAAAATAGCTTGAAACAACACAAATCCTAGCACAGTTTGCTCATTAACATTGCAGCCACCTAATGTCCTTTCACTTGCATGATTTGAGGTTAAAATCATAGCATGAGGGCTTACATCCATCACCAACCTCCAAAACATTATGTAAAGAGCCTACCTTGAACAAATTTGATGACTTGGAGGAAGATTGGGCAATTGTTTTGAAGTTTGTAGCAAGTCAGCTCAACGGGTCTCACAGGCCGCTCAAAAGGTCTCGCACTGCCCAACGGGTCTCGCCAGTTATATTTTTTCACTGTGAAGGGGCGCTCAAAAGGTCTCGCATCGCCCAGAGGGTCTCGCGGGCCTCTCAAAAGGTCTCGTACATTGGCAGCTTTGTTTGAAGGCCTTCTCGGTGTCAGAATTGAGCTCAGGATAGCTCGTTGGAAAGGTCTTTGAGTCTACTTTCCATTTTACCCATCAAGCAAATCATTTGGCCAACCAAGCTAGGAGAAAACTTGATTTTCCCAAGGTCACTTCAGAGGTGTCTTTGATTCTCCTGAGGCAACGAAATTCTTGACATTTCTCTCAAACCATGTCACCTGTGTAAAAAGTGAAGGAGGTTTTTCTTCTTTGGCATGTTGTGGACAAAAACCTCTCTCAGTTTTCCAAAATTCATCTTTGACTGCTCTGAAACATCATTTGAGTGAAACTTGCCCCGATGTGTGAAACAAGGAATTTTGTCGAAATGGAGCGAAATGAAGGGGATAGGGGGCTTCTAAATTCTTGGGGAAATTTTTGGGAGTAGGAAGGGATGTTAGGAAGCAGGGGAAAGTGGAATCTCAGAGATTGAGTGAGGGGAAAGGGTTCAAAAGGGTAAAACACAGGCCCAACCTAGAAAATTGCCAGGTTGTAGCTAGAAACTAGGGTTTGTGAAAAAATGAGGATTTTGGGGGATCTGAGTGATGGGAAGTGTTTGATAAGGTACTTTAAGGGTAGGGGAAGGTGTATGAACTTCAGGAAACAAGTTTTGCCGATGATTTGACCGTCCAAGAGAAATTGCCTTCAAAACCCTAGGAGAGGGAAATGAACTTGCCAAGACACAACTGAAGCATGAACAAGATGTAAAATGACTCATTAGACACTGACATGATAATGACAACCCTGTGAATGATGATAGAATCAGCTGAATGATGACATAGACTGACATTTGGGCAACTTTAGAAGGAGTGAAAACAAACCCTAGACCTAATGCCTAGTGACCAAATTTTGCTTGAAAACTCTTTGAAAAGACAAAATTTGACCTTAATACTCTGAAACCACTTTGTAAGAGCATATTTGATCACTGGAGGAAGGCTGGAAAGACTGACACTAACAACTTCCAAACTTCTCTTTCCTTACTTTTTCTTCCTGTCAGTCGACCTTCAACTTTCATTGAGCAATGTCATCTTATGATGGAAACTTTCACAATTTCACTATATAATTCTAAAATTTGTGTGTCAGAAGTGAGAGTTGGATCAGTTGGATCAAAGACTACAATTGTTGTTGAGCCAAATTGACGTGTGGGCCTAAATGTGGTATAGACTTTGGATTCTTTGCTCCTTTTTACCCACTTCTTCTTCTTTGTAGTCTCATACTTTTAGTTTGTTGGTTTTTGTGATGGAACTTGTGTTTATTTTTATTTTTTTTTCTTGGGCAGGATGCTAGTGGAGGAGTTAGTGTTGTAGGTGATGCCTATATAGTACCTGGCATATTTTTGATTGATTACTCAGTGGGTTGTTTAGTTGGTTGCTCTATTAGAGTAATAGTTGTCAATTGTTCTTAAGGTCTAAATGTGGTGTAGACCTTCGGTTCCTTGCTTTTCTCTACCCTTTTCTTCTTCTTCACAGTGTTCCTCATCTAGTTTGTTGGTTTGTGGGATGGAACTAGTATTTGTTTTATTAGTTTCCTTAGTTGGGATGTTGGTGCCATAGGTGATGCCTACAAAGTACTTGTTGAATTTTCAGACGATTGTTTAGTTGGTTTCTCTGTTGGTGTCAAAGTGGTCAAATGTTGTTGAGGTTGTTGATCATTTTGTTGTGTTGTAACCTATTCCTTGGGTTGTTCATTTATTGTTTCGTTTCCTATCTAGTCAGCCACACACTCATTAATAAATTATTCAATTGGCTACTTGATTTATTGGTTCGTCAATTGTTGTTCAGTACCATTTTCATGCAATGACTCCCATTCTTAACTTGTTGTGGATTCTCTTTATTATTTTTACTACCATTATTCTACACTTTCTTCTCTAAACCTTGTTGTTGTGTTTATGTCAATTGTTATTCTTCATTATACTCAAACTAGTCATGGTCAGGGCTTATGTTTTTTCTGTTTTGTGGATTATATTCTCTTATCCACTATAATCATTACATTTAGTGTCTTTGCCCTCATATTTTCTATTGTGATATTTTCATATTGCCATATCATACTTAATTTGCTTGGACAACTTGGCCAACTGGCTACGATAACTTAATGATATTTTTGGGAAACTTTGGTTAGCTCAACCAGTGGTGAATGGTTTTTGAAATCAATTTTGGTTGGCATCATGGTAGAGTGTTTCATTTGGGGATTTTTAGGCATGGGTTTTATTTATGATGTTAGCGTAAGGAGATTGAATTCAATGCTAGAATCATATTGCTCCTCCATTCTTTATTTACTTTTTTTCCTGGTCTCCCTTTTCTTTTCGAAGGTTGTCCTTGCTTATAGTGCTTTAACAACATCTCATCCTACTTAAGTGCACTTTGGAATACGAAAGATCGACACTTGACCTAAGGACTTGTCTTGTCCGAGCTAACTCTTGTCAAGTTGACTTGCCTAGTTGCTCATTGTTGTGAAGGACTTCTTTAGAAAATTCCTATAAATTTTTCTTCATTTTTGGATCCTTGAAGTCAACTATGTTGTCATATAAAAGGATCTACTACCAGTTGATGAAGGAATCTACTTGAATTAGCTCTTCTTGGGTTGACTATTTTATTTTTCTTCTTGATGTTTTCTTTGTAGGTAAACGATTTGATTGTCTAAGAAATCCATACAGGGGATAGTATATAGTTCAACCTCATTTTCTTACTAGAGCCTGACACCTATCAATGGTAGGGTTATCTCTCCTTCCGCCTCTAGTGTTGCAATTGGGATCAAGAATACAATGTTCAACTACCTTTCAATTTTTATAATTTATTTATCTATTGTTAGTTGATATGAAAAATATTTAGGAGGGTAATAATGTTTTCATCACACCAAAGCTTGGTTGATTCTATGCATTGGTTGGTGCTCATTACATTCTCTAGGACGCTCCCCATTAGCGAGACACATTTTTCATATTTGTGGCCCATTCTTCAAACATTTGATGAGTCAATTGAGACTTATTCGATCTCGACACACTACATGTAAACCATTGATAATTCATCATTGTGAGCACCTAGCTCTTGGTGGATACACTTCTCCAGCCATGCTCTCTTGTGTCACAACCATCCAATATAACAAAGAGGGGAGCCTGATGGCTCTTCATGAGTCATGGCATTTCTTGCAACTAGTCTTGATGATGTCAGCCATGTATTATGATCAATCAAATTTTTCCCACTTTCAACAATATGACCAATTGCCTCCAACATAGTTAATTTCATGTTGAACACCCAACCTAACACGGAAACGCATAGTGATATAGTTATGGAAGACATTTTTTCATGTTGCTTTAATACTTTGCTAATAATCAGGCCCTTTAAGTTCTTTGTCAAAATCGACGTGATCAATTTATTAATCCAAACTCTGAGGTCAGATGTTTTGGGTATCTTTTCCCTTTTATGGGGGAGACCAATGATTTTATGGATAACGCTAGTTGTGATGATCAATGGATGCTCTCAACATAAATATTCTCCATCCAATATGTTGGAACACACAAAGTTGATAAACAAATCTATATAATAGTGTGATACAAGCTTATTCACAAGATATACATATAAGTAGATTTCATTGAGCCCTAGTTTTCATTTTCCAAGAGGTTTCTTAGACTTCTTATCACTCTTGGCATTCACCTAAGGTTTTTTTCCTTCCTTCCAAGTGAATAAGTGAAATTTACATAACCCTAAAGGATTATGTTTCAAACATTCCCCCCCTTAATCTGAAGGGGTGTACGTGAGCCTAAGAAGAGAGCTAAAATGTAAAAGTGTATAGCAACCAATGGCTAGATGTGTTCTCTGAAATTACAGTTTAAGGAACACCACGAAACAAATGAGGTTGCGGAAATTGAATTCTTCTACTAGTGGTGGTTCAAGGTTGGCCACCAACTCTATAACTTGGTTCAAGGTAATTCATGGAATAATTATGAATTTAGCTAAAAGTTAAGATCTTCTACGAAGTGGAAGTGCTCCCTGATGATGGTTTAAAGATGGCAACAAACTAATGATATCGACAACAAAAGCCAGAGTCTTCTAGTGGTGGTGGTTTAAGGTTGGCCACCAACCAAATCATGCACATGGAACATGAATATATTTCTAGCTACAACTTAGACACTGGATCTAACTAACTTTTGATCTAGGCTCTGGTTCAGGCTGTGGCTCATGCTCACTTGATATAACTTCGAATCTAGTAGCTAACTATCAATTCACCCCCTGCCAAATATAAGGCAAGAAGATGAAAAGCTTTCCACTTCAAGATGGGTCAGTACTCAAGAATGAACTATGCAATATGACTGATATATCTTCTTGGTTGTCGAAGACCATTACCAAGAAGCAATCCATTAAAGGTGAATCTTTGCTCTTGCAAGAGTCTTATGTCTGGAACATATATTTGAGTATGTTTTTTGCAGTGCTCGCAAGGGTGAAGATTAAAGCACTTAACTTTGATTTGGCCAATTCAACTATTGGAATTTGATAATTTGAAGTAGATGTGGAAGATAAGTAGGTGAAGAAGAATATTCTCGGAGAGACCCAACACTCTGAAACTGTATTGGTTTAGAGTAGTCTAGAATGTGAAAGGTCGCTTCCTTTTCTTATCCAAGACTAGTTTGCTCTTGTTATTGCTGACTTCTTCCCAAGTTCCAATGATGGACTTGGGAAGTGCTAAAATAACTTCTACATCTTCAAGTGAATCTGCACTTGAATTAGCATCAGTATTACGATCATGTGTTGGTTGTTTACATGAATCAATCTCAAAGAGAAAGTTGATATGGACAAGAACCAATTCATAATTTTGAATCCTTTGATGTAGTTCATCTTGTTGGAGCTATGGTTCAAGTTGGAGAAACTCGATTTTATCCTATAAATTGTGTAAACAAGTTCAAACATCGATGAGAGTGGCTTTGCTAATTTTGATTGTATCATGAAAAATAGAGTGTATTAGAGTATTTAGTAGCTTTAATAATCCACCAATTCTAGTCATTTTCTTAAAAGCTCGAGCACAAAAAATGAATAGTGCCAGCAATATTCCCGATGACAAATTTTTGTAGGGTTGACTTGTTAGATGTCAATCATGTGGCTCTGTTGATATAATTATAATTGAGAATGAATAATAATGTCTTGTTGAATATTTTAAGTAAAAAATTTGTAAGAGAAATCCTAACAACACATTGAAGATGAATAGAAAATGGTCAAAATCCATAGGATTTCTCTTTCCAATTGATTCAACTATTCAATAGTGAACATCCAGTGATGTCCACCTACCTTAACTAGTCCTTCACCCAATAAATGTTGAGCACGTATAATTTCTCAAACCTTGCAATTGTGATACAAAAATCCATACTCTTTTCAAGTTGTACACTTACAACAAAAAAAATACTATTTGTAAGTTACAAATGTTCTTTGATCTTCAAGATGAGCAATTTGTTGCTAGATTTTATCCACGATATATATACTAAGGGTCAAGCATTCTAGAGTTTAAACCGACCAAGGTTCGCAACCATGGAAATAGTTATAATATTTTCCATCAAAGTATTGAATTCTTCACCTCTTCAATTCAATCATTGAATTCCTGTGAAGAGGAAAGATTCTCCTTGGTTCCGCAAAGCACTGATTTTTCACATTGTAATAAAAATGAACATTGACAAAATTTATACACCGGACAAATGAACCTCTAGTCGCGTGTCTAGAGATCACTATATAATCTTGTCATAGAAAATATTCTCCTATACATTTACCAATCACTACAAAATATGATAAAGGGGTATTCTCTACCAAGTGATTTATATATAATAAGTGGAGATGAAATTGCGGAAGAACTACAAAGAGTTTCCTTTCAAATTATGATTGGGCCTGATATGTTATGAGTGGATAAGGTCAATGTATTCAATACACCATCTCCATGTACTCCTATATTACATTCGTGTTATAAAACCATTACAGGAGAAAGGCAACATAATAGAAATTGAGTTGAAATTCTTGTTCTGGATCCCCCATCTTCATCATTTGATTCTATTTTTTAGCCAAGCTATATGGGCTTATGCTCATTCCATTTTCACCTCCTCCTCTTTGCAATAACAAGAAATGAGAGAAACATTGTTCTACAAATGGAGCATAAAAAACAATACACTTTAATGTTAAATGCCCAATTAAAGCAAATGCGTAGAAGATGCTTTTCAAGAAAATGAAATCAAGAAGGAGAATTTTTTAATATGGTTGGAGGTTTGACTCAAACTAGGTGTGGTGGAGAAACCACCATTAGAGAGCCATAGAGCATTTGCATGTGAAGGCTATCAAAAAAGTGACGTGTGGTAGTCTTGTTCATCTTCATTTTATTGGAGAAAAAAGAAGCCCATGGCGACATGAAAGTGTAACTATGGCTCATTTGGCTCATCTAAGGAATTTCTATGACGTTAATGGTTGTGGAAAACCTAGGGCACACCTCCAGAAGAAATTACTCCACACATATTCTAAGTGCATCATCATCACAAAAATTGGACAAACCCGACTACAAGATTCAAGACATGGTGTAGCGCTAATTCCAAGGACGATTCTAGTGAGCTCCATATTGCTTTAGACTATGCATGTAGAGAAAGAGGTGTGTAATATAGAGCATAAAGATGAAGGTTCTGAGAAAGGGAATGAGAAGAAACCCATGTGAGGAAAAGATGTTGGAAGAGGGAATGCCAGAACAAAGAGCATAGATTTGACAAGATCATTAGAGGACCACAAAACTCACAAATACTTCTCTAAAAAATCATAAATTTTACCCACAACTTCTTCAAATTTTTATGTAGAGGCCACGACGTTGTGATAATCTCATTACATTTTACACCCAACTCGAAAATTAGAGTCAAGACAACCAATTTGACAAGAGTAGAACATTTTTCAAGCTTTAACCCAATTTAAACCCTTAGGCCAGTGTGAACAACATATGGAAGCAATTAGTGATGGACCAACATGAACAGAGGAATTCCCTACAAATATTGATGTCAATCAAACGAAATCACCATTTCGACATAGCTTACGAGAGCCACACACTATTTATGTTTTTTCCCCTGTGAATTGGCCTCAGTGCTTATGAATCCAAAGATGGAATCCCTCGTATATGTCGTATGGAGAATAATTGATGACAACTAATGAGGCTTTCATGACACACACAAAATGGCACGAATAAGAAAGAGAGTGTCCAAGTCGCGGGTAGGGCTAAGATAGGCATGTATAGGAATAATGAACAAATTTGAGGTGAGAAGAGTGTCTTGTATCTCCCAGGCCAAGGAAGACCACACAACTTATGGCTGACAAACTCATGGATTTATCAAGAAAGGTTGTGCTTTGATAGCATTGTTGGAACACACAAAGATGATAGAAAATTTCAGATAATCATGTGATACAATCTTATTCACAAGATATACATATAAATACATTTCATCAACCCTTGGTTTTCATCTTTGAAGAGGTCTCTTGGACTTTTCATGATTGTTGACATTCACTTTAGGCTTTTTGCCTTCCTCTCAAATGAATAAGCCAAATTTACATAGCCTCAAAGGATTTTATTTCCAACACAATCGACCGATGATAAACTTCGAGGATTATTCCTTCCATCCCATGAAGCCAACAACCTATGGTGACCCATGGTAGTTTTTAATTTATGCCCTGTTGAACACTTGCCTTTATTTTTTTCCATTTACTTGTTACGACCCCCCAACTTGTGAGTTTATGTTGATGCTTATCATATGGGATATATTCAATCTTTTCTTGTTGAATATTATGCATGGTAATCTATTGCTCCGTCACAAGGATTTTGTCGAATATTTGCCTATATCTTGGTTCGACAAGGGTTTCATTGGTTCATATTTGTTCCCTAATTCTTGGCATAGTTGCTGGTTGATCTAAGTCAAAGGTTTTGTAAGAGCTTATAAATGTAGTAGTTGAACAATCAAATCATTAAGTCAATGGTTTTGCAAGAGTTTATAAGCGTATTAGTTGAGCGATCAAATCATTATTCTTCACACAAGTCATTTTAGTGCTTTAGAGTGAGAAGTGAAGTATATAAGGCATATGTTGTATCCTTATTTATAGGGTATTTTATGCAAGGTGTAATGAATTGATGCACATAAATTTTGAATTGACACGCTTCACTATTTATTGAACTTTAAATGTTGTTTCCTATGAACAATGGGTAGGACCAACAATTATGTGCTGATCAACATTGTTGACTTGGTTGGATTCTCTATATTGGTTGGCTTTCTTGACTAGATTGGTTTCTTTAACTTGCTTGAGTCTATCGTCTTAGTAATTTTTTTTTTTATTGTGGTGGAGTTGGTCCAGTCAATCAACTTGAATATTCTAGTCAATTTGATCAACTTGGTCAATTCTCCTCTTTCGGTTGAATTTTTTCGCTTTTTTCCTAGAGAAATTGGTCATTTTGTCATAGAGAGTCTCGATTAAGTGAATAATTTGTTAATGATTGTTTTTTCTTTGTCGTTTTGTTTAACTTGTTCATTTATTTGTTGGATATCTCACTTGCTTGGCTTTTATAACTCAAACTCATTTGAATCCTTCCTAACTTGCTTGTTCAAAAGTTGGCACAAATGTAACAACCCCGAGTTAAAAGCTCTTGTAATTAAGTTTATAAAGGAAAAATAAGATCAAGGCCATGGGACACTTATTCCAAGTTGAATGTTGGGTGAAGTATCCTAGTGGGCATCACTTGTTGTGTATTATGGCTAAGTGAAATTGGCAAAGGCAATGACAAAGGCTCTCAAAAGGCAAAGAGGCATTAATTGGCATTTTATTTATGGAAATAATGGAAAATAGGAGAAAAGGAAGGTGAAAGGTCACATGTTGCATGTGAGGAGGAAATTGAAGGAAAATGAGAAAATCAGAGGCATCAATAATAAAAAGGCATTAGAGCATCAATTTGGGTCCTTTTGTCAATTCAGTGTTAGAATTGGAATAAAAGAGGAAAAGGAAAGAAAGCAAGCAAATGAAGGACAAGGAAAGCAAAGGAAAGCAAGCATCAAGCAAGGAAAGTTTGGATCAAGAAGCTTCAGCGGGAATACTTGTAGGTAACAAGTTGCATGTATGATTTCCGAGCTGGTTTTGAAAGGCATGGCTTATGCATGTGTGTATTTGGTTTATTTGTTGTCATTGACATGGGTTTTATTGGGTTTCAACAATGGTTTTAGTCTTACCTTGCCATTTCTGAATAGCCATGGTGTGATGGTATTCTTTCTTGGTTGAGATTTGGATTGCCGAAAGGTTTCAGATCTACGTGAGTTGGTCTAAGAAAAATCCCAAAGGGTTGGGGGTGGTGATCGTTTTCTCCAAGAATCCCTCAATAGGTGGGTGGAGATAAGAAAATTCCTTAAGGGATGGAGATGGAATTATAAGCATCCAAGCTCAGTTTTTTTTTTGTGATCTCGGGGTCGATTTAAGTGAGATCACAATATGGTGAGGGTGGAGGCGGTTTAACCTCTAGACTCCCTTGGTTATTTATGGATTGGTTTATCCCATGAGATCCCACACTCATGCTTGGAATATGGCACAAGGGTGATTGGTTGAAAGCAATATTTGGTTAAGCCAATCTATGGTTGGGTGGTACATGGAAGTCCCTCACTTGGTTGGATTTTGCATATGGTTAATAAGAGCTAAGTTCCTCTTGTTTTTTAAGAGTAATTATACTTGTTATTATGTGGCTTTAATGGTTTTGAAATGAATGTTATCTATTTAGTTATATGTTGGTTATAAGCATGGTTATATGATAGATATAAGTATGGCTATTATCACATTTTGATTAATGAAATATCCGGTTAATGAATGCATGACCTAATTGGTGTTATGACAACTATTGTGAGAAGGCATTGGTCCTTCTTGTTAAACCTCATATAAGTTTAAGATCCCTATGTTCAGATATGTATTCATGACCTGTAGGTTGCATGTTTACCATGTGTTTGATAGAATGCCTATCCTGGTTGGGAGGGGTCAAGTCAAGTCCTTGTTCAAGTTTTTTGGTTTAAAAGTTATGTTTCTATGTTATTTATCATTTCTGGAAGTTTCATTGTGCTCTGGGCTGAGGACTAAGTACTAGATATGAAAAAGTGGCCCAAAATTCAGGGTTGCTGGCACAAAACTAATTGTAAAAGTCCACAGTCGCTAGGAAGTAAGCTTATGGGAGTGACTGAAAGCTTATAGTCACCGAGGCCTTGCCAAGGGAGCATCTGAGGCTCTAGGTCAGTGAAAAAGAGACTTAGCTCAGGGGTTTGGCACTTGGAGGGGTTGTGTAGCTCTTGGAGGTCCTGCAACACCTGACGGAAGTTAGTAAGGTCTTAAGTTATCGATTCCATTTCCTTAAGGTCATATAGGAAGTTGAGTCTTACCATAGTGATTGTTGTCCTTTGTAGACAGTTTTAGGCTGAGGAACTGTGCCAAAGCATCTAAAATAAGGTTTTTGATTTTAAATCAATGACCAATGCTTGAAATTTAAAACATATGTAAATCCTAAGTATTTATGAGAAAATAGAAGGGTTGGTTCTTCATTCTTAACAAAATTAAGCTTTAAAATGATTTAGAAAGCAAAATTTAAGAAGATATATAATTCCTTAAACATTCATATTGAATATCTAATTTGTTATATACAACAAATAAGTATAGAAGTTTTCTATAGCCAAACAGTACATGTGCAAGAGGTGACAGAAGGAAACAATTTAAAAATTTAGAGGAATCAACTAAGACAAACAATTTTATTTAAACAATATCTTTTAATAATGATAACTTTGCAGGGGCTTTCAGAGAGATTAAAATTCAATCTAACCCGACCCAAATTTCTATGTTACCTTGAACATGTGCAGAGAAAAAAAAATGAAAACATAATTGAATAACCATAAGAACTCACAGAGATACACAAGTTGCTCAGAATGAATCCATAATCCTTTTGTTAACATCAAAAATAGCTTAGAAAGTTACAAGCATGTCCATTGGTTCATTACAAGCATTCAACCATTTCTCCTTTGAATTATAAAATACTTATAGAGTTTGACTTAGAATATATAGACTTTATTTAAAATTTATTATAAAATATAATATCATCCAAAATAATTGGGACATTACAAAAATAGTACTGAAAATAGTAATTTTGAACTAATTTGAACACTCTGCATAGATTTTGAGGGTTGTTGTTTGATGATTGTAGCTAAAAATATGTTTTTTTGTTCATTGCCCCTGTTAATTTGTTGTCTACTCCCGCTTATCTGTTGTTTGCTTCTAAAATTTAGCATTTTGTTCTATTCGATGAGCTCACATAATTTATCCCATCTCTTTTCATCAGGGATAGAAAAATTTAACAACTTTCTATATGACTCATCAACTTCAATATATTTTTCAGAAGTATGCCTAGTTAGAAACAAATGCTTAATTTCATGTTGAATTAGCAAATCATAACTTAAACCTTCGATGAAAACTTTTCCAGCTATGCTTCCTCTGATTTTGGCAAACTTGGTCTTGTTCACTACTATCTCGTGTAACCTGTGTTGATAATCTTCAAGTGGAATCAATTTTCCACCTATACCCTGCAAACCTGGGAGTCCTTTATTATGTAGAGCATTGAATTTTCTGTGAATTATTTTGATATGAACCTCTAAATTCTAACACTTATTCTCAAGTTGTAACATCAAATTCCTCTTGGTTAAAACTTTTCATTCCAGTGAAGACTACTCATTCATCTAGTGAGTGGCACAAGTCTTCATCAGGGAGATCATGAGATTGCATGGTGTTTCGAAGAAGATTCTATCAGATAGGGATGCTAAGTTCACTTCCAAATTCTGGAAGGAGTTATTTGCAGGTTTTGGGACAAAGTTGTCGTTCAATACAACTTATCATCTACAGATAGATGGACAGATAGAGAGGGTCAACATGATCTTAGAGGATATGCTGAGGATGTACGACATACACCAACAAAGGAGATGGGAGGAGCACCTTCCATTGGTCAATTTTGCTTACAACAATGGTTATTAGGAGTCATTGAGGATGAGTCCATTTTGAGGTACTATATGGGCGGACTTGTAATACTCCCATAAACTAGAGTGATCCAATGAACATGGTACTTTTTGGACCGGATATGTTGGCAGAAATGGAACAAGGAATGCAATTATAAAGAAGAACCTAAAGGTAGCACATGACTGACAGAAGAGTTATTCATACCAGCACAGGGCATTTAAGGAGTTTCAGGTTGGTGGAGCATGTGTATTTGCGCATCAAGCCCAAGAAGAGCTCCTTGAGGATTGGATCATTTGCCAAGTTAGCACCACGGTATTGCAGGCCTTTCGAGATCCTTGAGAGGATTTAACTAGTGGCCTATAAACTTTCACTGCCTCCGAAAGTGAAAGTACATGATGTTTTCCATGTTTTATTGCTTAAAAGATATGTGAAAGATGTTGATCATGTTATTGATTGGTATGTATTGCAGGTGGAACCAAAAGGAGAATTCCAGCCAGAACCTCAGTGCATATTGCAGCAAAAACAACTCATGCTCCGGAACAAAGCAATCGAGTAGGTTAAAGTGCAGTGGAAGCACTTTGGGTCCAACGAAACTACATGGGAGATGGTTGATTAGATGCAATATATGTATCCTTCATTGTTTGTTGGTGAAGGTAAATGAGTTCTTTGTATTTGTACATATTTATGTATGGTTGCTATTATAAATACAACAATGGGTTGTGCTATAAAGCTCTAATAAGCGGTATGGTTGTCATGTTGTCATGCTTGTCATTGTTAGGTTGTGTTATATTCTTTCCACATAGTTAACAGGGGGTTTGAGGGGTACCCGTAACCCCACTTCACCGCCCCGGAAAATTTTGGTTTTGGACCCTATGTTAGGTTGGGCGGACCCACCTATGGTTTTGTGCATGATTTTCGCACATGTTTTTTGGACGCGATGGTTTTCGATCCATGGTTTTGGATGTGATGGTTTTTCGATCCATGATATTGGATGCTTCAGCATGTATAAATATGTATTGTAACGTTGAAAGGAACATAACGAAAAATCAAGCTGGTAGTCCCGGTTTTGGGATCCAGTGGGAAATCTCTGTGTATATGTGTTTTATGTGTTATGCTCTCGCATTTTTATTTTCATGTGATTTAGAATTCGTATGCAGGTAATTTCTGTACGGGGTTAAAACCTACATTTGGTATCAGAGTTGTTTTGGCTTCAAGGGGACGCCTTTGTTGCTGAGGGGTTTCGCTCGGGCCTGTGGTAGACCCTGTTAAGTGGGAGATCTGCGAGATCAATTATGGTGGTGAAAGAAGATGGTGAGCAGCACAAAGATAGAGATTGAGAAGTTCAATGGTCAGAGTTTTGAGTTGTGGAAACTCAAGATGGAGGATCTGTTGGTGGATAAAGATCAGTGGATCGTGGTAGATCCGGGTACTAAACCAATGGGAGTTACCGATGAAGAATGGAGGAAGTTGGATCGGAAGGCAAAGAGCACAATACGATTGTGTGTCTCAGATTCAGTATTGCTGAATGTATCAGGGGAAGCTACGACAAAGGCTATGTGGAACAAGTTAGGGACTTTGTACCAATCTAAGTCTCTGGTGAATAAACTATTCCTGCGGAAAAAGTTGTATAACCTGAGGATGAAAGATGGAGACTCGGTGACAGAGC
>APFE031522880.1:0-15945 GCA_000404065.3 Pinus taeda | reverse complement strand
TCCAATGAGACTGTCTTTATCAACTAGTGTCTGGGCTTCCAGCTGTTTGCTTGTCTGACTTTGTGAGGCCACACTGATGGATGAAGTTGCAGGAGACGCCATGGTAGGAGCTGGTTTGTGGAAGAATAGGTCAATTATGCAATCAAGTGTTTCTGGCTTTAACTCAACTGTTAATACAGTGAGTTCTTCCTTTGCAGAGGGAATTAGCAAGTTGGATTATATGTTCTTTTGTGAAATTCACGGGATGTGAAAGGTCAATGAGGATTTTTACAGGGTTTCCTCAGGTTTGCCTGTTTGTAGCATCAATTGGACTGTACTCAGCAAAAGGGAACAATGCCGTGCACCTCGGGAAGGTTTTTTGGGGTTTCAGCCCGCGAAACGAGCACTGTCTCGCTGAGTTGTGGTCTCAAGGTGCTGTGGGTTGCTTGACAGGCTTAGTGTGATAGGGAGCAGCTGAATTTGAGGGTCTTAATGGTGTTAATAGGTAGATTTACAGAGAATTTGGAAAGCATGGGCGAAATGGGGGAACTGGCTAAATACCTGGATAAAGCTTCTTGGGCACTTGCGAGCTGAGTTGTGGATGCTTGGCACCGTGGTTCTGAACTTTTCAACGATCGGATTCTTCGAATTGGCTGTCGAGGTCCAATTTCGCCCCAGCTGGTCGTTTAACGGCTCTCTTTCTTAATCAAATGAAAATGACACAAAACAGCTTATTTGGCCGGTTATAACGTTAATTTTTGTAAAATAACGCGATTAGCGCTTTTCCACTGGTGACGTCAGCATGACGTCATGGTGGGCCCGCCGTACAGTGATGACATGGCGCTGTCGTGCTGGCCAGGGTGGCGGGACACGGTGGCAGGATGATGCAGTGGCAATACAGCGTGGAGGTTGACGGGGCGCGGGAGTCGGGCGGACGTGAGGTGACGTCAGGGTGACGTGGTGGTGGCAGGCGGTAAGTGGAAAGGTGGTAAGCGGGTTCCCCGCACCGCTTTTGGAGCCAAGGTGGTATCGCGGAAGGGGTTCCGAACAGCCTCTGCGCCCGCCACGCGTCCCTGTACGGGCCAAAAACCACTCTCCCCGGACGTTATCGGTCGGCATATCGGATCATGAAAATGACCGCCCACCCTTGGATCTCGACTGGCGGAGATCGGACGGCTGGCGGGTCCTCCGACTGGTCGTGCAAGTTTGGAAGGGGCCCGCCCGACGATTAAAATATTCAGTTTAATAATGCGCCGGGAACTTTAGGTTTAATGGTTTCTTGCGGGTTTTTATGTTTTGGGCGAAAATCATTTATAAAGTGCAAGCTATATAAAGAAGGGGCAAAATGGGTTTTATAAAATATAAAGGGCAAATGACCCCCGACCTTAGGATAAAGCGCGGGGAGGGTAATTTTCACTGTACTCCGCCCCTTTGGTGATTTTTGGGTTTTTCAAAGGTTTTTCAAGGTTTTGAAGGTTTTTGAGGGTTTTTTAAGGCCAAATGGCATTTTGGGTAGGGAAAGTGGTTGATGTGGAGCAAAAGGTGAGTCATGGGTTCTTGACCTCGACCAGGTGCCAATTCAAGTCCCAGGGAGAGAATACTATGGCTATAGTGCCAGGGAGGGGATATTTATGCATTGTGGGGGTTTATACACCATGGTGTTTATAATAATAGGGATAGAGGGGTATAGGGAGCTAGGTAGTAAAGTTAGCTGTTAATATGGAGGAGACACATGAGTGAGGGCTGACTCAACAGAGATTTCTTTGAAAGTAACTTGTAATTATGAGTAGATGAAAATGAAAAGTTTTTTACACAAAAATGTGGCTTTTGAAGGCCATAAATATCATGACAATCTTTGAGCTTGCTGCATAAATCAGAGGGTAATGGGGTGTTAGCAAGGAATAATATACACATGAAAACAGGGGAATTAGTCATGCACCAGTGTGTTGCCTTTCTTGTAGATGTTCCAGCAAGCTTAGTCTTGAATGAGACAACTTTTCTGCAACCCCAGCTACCTACCCAACTAGCTTTCCTAGCATTTTTTGTTCCTTCTTGGAGGGTGCATTTGGACTTGCTAAACCCTTTGGATGCCTTTTCTTTTCATTGGCCTTTTTCTTTCATTCACTGTCTAATGCAACCCTTATTCCTTCCAAGGTCCCAGATTTAGCAGTTGGGAACCTTAAGCTTCTCTACCTAGCTACTGATCTGCCAAGATTAAACAGTTTGGACAGATATCATTCTCTATTCTACAACATGGAAATTGAAAACACGGCATGATCCAGATTAGACTGTTGGACCACCCATAAAAATTGAGTTTTTACCAAAACTGATACAGACATTGCCTTCTGAGGGAAATATGAGATCTTTGCATTTGTCAAAGCTGAGCATATTTGGACCTTTGATATCCAATCATGAAATATGAAACCTATTGGTATAGGTATCTAACAATCTGTACCTGCCATTCTTCACCAATACTTTGTCTTGCATTTGATAATGCTTGTTCTAATTGCAGGATTTTATCATCCTTTTCCCTGAGCAGAAGTTGTAATTTTGAGGCTTTATCAACAATAGTTGTAGCATATGCCCCTATGAATTGAGACAATCTTGTGAGATCATTGCCAAGGTCGATTTGAGAATCCTTCCATAGAACATCCAAAGGTATATTTGCAGGAATTAAGGCCTGGGATTGCTCTATCCTCTTCCTCTTCTTTTGCCTTGTCATAACAACTTTATGTTTTGGGCGATAGAATACATCTAATGGAGGTATTTGTTCAATCTTGAGTACAACTCCAAATTTGGGGTGCATTAGGATGACTTCCAAGTCATCGGTGCTGATTGCCTTGTCAGAAGATCAAAGAGTGAGCGGAATCTTCTTAATAACCTCAGGAGTTTTGAGAATTTCTATATGATTTTTGATCTGAGTTTCTTGCAACGATGTATTGACAATCTTATCAAATTGTTCCCATACTTTATCCAAATCACTGGTAGACAGTGATTTATTGGTCTGTTGTGCTGATGATGTACTTTGAGTGCTCCCCTTCTTGACTTGAGGTTCCTTTGGGACATGAGTTGTAACCGATTCTTTATGTAGAACTAGTTGCAAAATATTTAATATGTCGAGGGGGATATTTTCCAACCTGTTGTTCATGTATTCTTTGAATTTCTCCATATCTATTGGGCTCAGATGAGCTTTGAATAATCTCTCTACTTGTTGATAATCTGCAGTTGTCTCAAAAAGGTCATCGAAATCATCTGGTTCATGTTGGAGTTGCCTCACTTTGACCTGCGCGTGACATTTTGAACTTTTTTGTCTGGGTCGTATTGCCTAGGTCGAACAGTGGGAAATTTCATGCATAGAATTTTCTCAATTTCAAGCGTTGCATGATTGAAATTCTCCAGAGTAAAAACTCCATAGTGAATGGGAAAAGGTGGCCAAATAGATTTCTTAGCTTCCTTAAGAGATTTGGTTAGTCCATTGTCCACAGTCTGATATGCTACTTCTCTGGCCAAAAGTTTGTCTGGGACATAGAGAGGGAGGACATGTGGGGCAGCTAGGCTTCCATAGGTCCTGGAATAAGTGAAACATTTTTCCTCAAACCAGTTGCTTATGGCTGTAAGGTCATCTAGAGATTCTCTAGAAAATCTACGAGGTTTTTCATCAAAGATGGTTTGGTACAATGGTAGCATTACCCCATGGCAGATTTTATAAAAGTGGGTTTGATAGTTGCTTTCCCATAAGATATTATGGTGTATATGGATGGGGGTAGGGTCTTCTAAAGTGTCTTATGTGTCTTATTTATTATTAACATGATTCTATAGCTACAGAATTAACATGATTCTGCAGTTGTTACATGATTCCATAGTTATCTCCATGGTTTGCTAGATTCCAGCACACCAGCCAAGCAAAGAAGCACATGGGAAAATGGGGATTGATATCATCAAGGATCTCCTCCTATTGATCCGAGCCAAATCATCAAGTAAATTTCCCATTGGCACAGTCAAAGAAGCAAGTCAACATGTGGATAAACAGAGCAGCGAGAGTTCAAATAGATCACAACTCTCCGATTTTCTTTCCAAATAGCAAATTGTCGAGAAATGTTAAATTCTTCGTTATAAGATTAGGATTGTTTTAAGTTTTTAAGGCATGAAAGTCTGAATCTGTTGAGCACGAATGCTATATATATAACTTTGTAAACAGAAAGCAATACACACGCAGACATATATGTAATCTTTAATTGACAGTTTGAAGTTTCATAACTCTGATCCTTTTTAATTGAAGAAGCATTCTCATCGATATCATGCACAGTTAGTTGTTGAATTGAAATCATAAAACCTATTGTTTTGTGGAGGGCCGCTGCAGACAGTCGAGGTTCATTCTTTTATCATTCAGTTTAGTTCATTTCATGTTTGTTATTTCTAGAATTGCATTATCATAGTTTCAATTTCTTTGTAATTACTTGTTTACAACCTTTCATTTGTTGTCTATCAATTTCGAATCATATGTATGCTTTCTAAAATAGGACTATGTACATAATCCTCTTCTTTTCATAAGAAAATATGTTTGTTTAGATCACATTCTTTCTGCTTTTGTTTTTATTATTTCAAGTAAGACTGTTAATTGCAGTGTGTAGATCATAACATAGATTTCTTTATAAATTCTATTCTTGAATATAAGTGACTCTTTGTATAGCAGGAAACAATTGTGTTTCTAGAACATAAGTAGCTTAGGCAGTTCTGTTTTTATCACCTTGCATAGTAACTCTTTTGAAACTAACAATAGTCAGTTAAATAGAATCATGATAGCTATTCTTACTTTCCTTTTTCTTAAGATTTGATTGTAGGAATTTAATTGTAAATCTTTAGTTTTCATTAGGAACATAGGAATAAAGAAAATCCTTAAAACAAACAAGACTGTTGAGGCAAATTAATTACCTATCATTTAATTGTCAACCCGGGGGTTTCGTAAAACTTGCAAAGTGTGCGTGCACTCTATATGCTAGAAATTAACTTTCAATTTAGATTAATCTAACTACAAAATCAAATAAGTTCTCGATTTAAAGAAACTAAAAAATGAAGAAGAAGAAAACAAGTCTTTGATTCAAGATGCAGTAAGTGAAGGAAGAGGCTCCCAACTTAAGAGGTCCTGGTCGTCCTTCCCCATAGTACTACCCTCAAGAAGAGAAACTAAAGAGCAACAGTTTGTGATGTGTAGAAAGAAAGAGAAGAGGCTCCTAACTTAGGAGGTCCTGGTTGTCCTTCCTCACATTTCTACTCCAACAACGTTACCATTGCATCAAATCATAAACTAGAATTCAAGAACAATTCAAGAAATGCAAATAGATAATTTTTAGTTGTGATTCATAATTTGTTAGAAAGATAATTTAACTTAAATCCTTGGTTGTCCTTTCATACGCAAATTGGATTTTAAACCAAAATCACACCACTCTTTTCAGAAATGAAATTCTAATGGTAACAAGGAATTAATTCAAATCTATGGAACTCAAAAGCAACACAATATTAACTACACAAATGAAATGAAAACAATGTGATGCATCTCACACATATTAGGTGGCCAATACAAAAGCATGAGAGATGGAAAGTTGAGAGGCTCCAAATGCAAGCATAACCAAATCAAAGTGAACATCACTCATGAACATGGTGCCAAATCCAAATTCTATATTCAAAACATGAGTATTTCCCAAACTTTACACGTGCCTTTTGAAAGGAGAAGGTTCTCCTATTTATGCAAGACCATAAGAAGCTAACCCATTAATGGAGATCCACTATTCTTTCCCTAGATCCATAAAAATATGATATAGTTACAACCCAAATGGCTAATGATGAGACACATATCTTCTTTGACCTTTATCCCCATATCCTTTCATATCTTGAAGGGAATTCGAATTTGAGCATTGGAGGCCACATAAGGGTGATTTGGAAGCTTCCAAATGACCTACACATGTCATGAAACTCAAGCCACTTTTAGGTATTAGCAAGTATATGTCATTTTTATAATTTTTAACTATTAATTCACTTATAATACTAGAAATCATTAACTTTTGGAAAACACAAATGTAACCCCATATGATCATGAAAATGGAGGCTAATGAAAGGTTATATGGTTATGGAGTTGCGACATGTGAGTGAAATGGTGGCGATAAAGGTGAAAGTGGATGACATTTTGAAGGCTCGACATAGCCCCCAACTGAAGTTATTGCATGTTCTCATGCAATCTACTCCATTGATTAATCATGATTTACTTTTGAATGAGCTTGGCTTATATCAATTGTTCTTAGACTTTGCATTTGATAATATTTGACAATTTCATTTCTTTTTGCAAAGTATTCATTGTCGTACATTGAAATGCAACATGTTTGGATGGTTCTTGTGTGACAACCAAATTTTAATTGGTATTGGTTCTTGTGTATCAATACCTTGTTTCTTTTTGCTGCAGAAAATGTTCATTGAACATATTAAGAATGCATCTTTAAATCAACCATATAATATGCTCATCATTTAGTCATTATTGGCAAATCATATAACTTTTGAACCATAATGCGATCATAATTGATTAGGACAAGTATGTTAGGATGAAATGAAGTGAAATGGAATGAAGTGATATGAAGAGTGATCATAAATGGATGTCCCTTTCCTCCCCAACTAAAGGTGTTTTCAGTTGGTTTTTTTCAAATGAGAAAGGAAATATGGTGAAATATTTTCCAAAAATTATAATTTCAATATTCAAGGAATTATATGATTAAAAACTAGAAAAGAACATACCTTTACTTACCTAAGAAGTGGACAAACTATGCATATTTGTGGCTGTTCTTGGATTATTGAATGGAATGTAGAATTTCATCTGCTTCTTGGTTGCATAAATGGTGGATGAGGTCGTGAAAGTGGATTCTTTATTTCTACTGCTAAATCTATTGTATTCGCTACAAAATGTTGAAGCGATATAGTCGTCACCTGCTAGAAAACCCGATGGTACAATTCTAGTCATGCGTATAAATGTGTTATTTTCGAGCATGAAGATAAGTCATTGGATTATTGGCCATTAATGAATGTCATTAACCAATGTGAGGCAAACTCATCATTAATGTCAACAGGTTCCAATGTACCTAAGTACATCTTGCGAAGTGCGAATAGATGAGTTGATGTTGAGCCACTTGCAAGATCCAACGATCAAGGGACATTGATGTATTCCCATGATTGTCAGCGAGAGAACTTGTCATTAATGCATACAAGCCTCAAGGTACTAATAAGGACTCTAGCCTTGAACCTAGATAATGTGCTAATGTCAATAAGCCAAGACTTGTTAGAAGGGAGGCATTAATGAATCCCTCATGATCTAACGCGAGTATGAAATAATGATTTTGAAGGACCATAGATGGAAAATTGCATCAAGAAGGATTTATTTAATGGAAAGGAAAATGACACGAGGGTAAACAAGTGAACGGAAAGAAAAAGGAAAAATCAACATGTAAGTAAGATGGATGTTTTTATTAATCGGTTAATGAAAATGAATGGAAATTATAAAAAATGTGAATGGAAAATGTAAATAAAACATGGGACACTTGCAAATGGTGACGATGATGTTTAGCGAAAATGCTTGAGTAGTTTGTGAGTTTGGAGAGGGAAAAAAATGATGGCATTTATGGATGATAGAAATGGATTTAAGTGGTTCATGTTTCTTGAAATTGGTCGTAGAAAACCAATCATGCATAAATTGGCTTCCTTTAATTCTCTGATTGTCCTGGAACCTGAAAACAAGCATGGCACTATTATTGCAATAAAATGTAAATATGTTCAAAGAGAAGTGATCAATTTCCCTCGGTACATACGCAAAAAAGTTGCATAATTGATGCTAGTAAAACAGGTTCATGATGTGTCTTTGTTTCAAATTATCATGGTTAGTCCAATTTCACAATTGCAATAATAAATCCAATTTCTAAAAAAAATGACAATATGCACAATTTCCTCAATTTATGTTTGAACCATAGCATTTCATAAAGATAAAGAAATATTATTTTTCGAATGCTTAATGATTCATGCAAAACAATCTTCGGTCAAAAATTCATCAATCAACCCTGCAGATAAAGCACCCTTGTAATTCTTCTTCTTCCCTGCATCATTCTTGAAAACATAACATTAGACAAAACCAATGATAAATTTTGACCTTGAAAAGTGCTTGCTTTTGTAGCCCTTCTTGTTGGCATACGTGTATGAAACATACTTAAAATAACTGAAGGTAGTGATGTTGATGATGATGATAAATTTCTCAATAGGTGCACCCTCCAGCTGCTAAAATTAGCACAAGATAGCTCTGAAGATGGCAGCAAAGGATAGTTCTGACAGCAGGCTATTCTTTAGGTTTGACATATATGAATCTACTCAAAAAGCATGCCCATAATAGCTCCCACATCCAACATGAATTTTGTTGAGAAGTGTGCCTTATTTATTGTCAGTAACTCCTTCAAATCTGCTCTCAGATATGTGCCTTCACTTGCCAATAATAATTGATAGACATGACAAATATTCCCCATATGGAGCATCCAATATCTTTTGGAGGTAACACAACTTTTGCACAAATTCAACATGAGAATAGACCCTTAAATGGTGTGCCTCGTTTGCTGCCAAACAGCTCTAAAGTGGTGCACCCTCCTTGTGAAACATAGAACTTATGCATGTGGGGATAAAGCAGTGCAACTTTCCAGTCCAGATCAGCATGAGCAGGGCTTAAAAACAACATTGAAAGAGGTGCCTTTCTTGATCTGAAAATAAATTAGAGAACCCTTAACTAGATGCTAAGAAGAAATCACGAATTATCCATAAAAGGTGCTCTTTACATATGCATTGATACTTATTATTCCTCAAAAGATTATGTTGGCACCATGAATACATTTTCAAATTTAGTGCCCATCCTAAGTGCTTAAACAAATCCAGAACAAAAATTATGAAAAGTGCTTGTTTTCGTACCTGCATCCAATATTTTAGGATCCTTCAAATTATTACATTTGGCATGCCTCATTAGGTTTCCTAAGATGGGTAGGATATATTTCATGGTTCTCCATACTACATTTTGCCTGTAGGCTCTGCCTTTATATCACAAACACAATTATAAAGATAGATTGTGAGCTTTTTTCCGATCGTTGAGCTAATTTATTAACTAAATTAACACAAGTATTTAATTATCAATCCGGGTTTGTAAGACTTGGAGGCAAATGCACTGTATATGGACATCAAATATAATCAATTTTAGAAGATAAAATTTGGAGATTTAAAGCATACATATTACAAATATAAACCTATTTTAACAACTTCTAATTCACTTATGTAATATATGAGGGAAGAGGCTCCTAACTTAGGAGAACCAGGTTGTCCTTCCCTACAATACTAATTTCATGAAGATAAATCTAAAAGCACTAATTAATAATGGTTTATGATGCAGAATATGTAAAAGAAGAGGCTCCTAACTAAGGAGGTCCAGATTGTCCTTCTTCACAATCCTACTATATCACAATCACCATTGCTTCAAACCATAAATGCAAAAATAACTTCAAATGAGAAATGGAGAATGAAATTCAGTTTTAGTTCAAGATCAAATAGAAGGGGAATTTAACTTAAATTACTTTGTGTCCCTTCATATGTAGATTAGAATTAAACCAATATTCATTCAGAAATCATCACACAACTAAATACATTTGAAACAAAAACTAATCTATGAAAACTATGAAAATTGAACCAAGAAGTGTACTTAGCTTGGTGTGGGGGCCCTCCACCCTTTCCTTGCACACTTGAAGAAATCTCAGCTACAGAAACTTCAGTAAATCAACCAAGCATGAACAAAAAATTGAAACGAAACAGGTTCTTCAAATTAGCTTCCAACTCAAATTATACAAAAGTTACATATAAACTCCATTACAAAATCCATCAAAGTCTTGGCTTTAAATAGAGGTTTAATGAAACAAACTGATATATAATCTTTCTAACAATCATATATACTCATATCCACCTATCTAATTCAAACTCATCCAATTCATCCCAAGAAATATGGTCAATCCCATAAAATCTCAAATATGCCCTATTTCCTAGGGATTTTTTGGTGACTAGTCATGTTTGACCAGCCTTGACCGGGCCTAATAAATCTTATTCTGGCCGAACCAAGTGGAGTTAGCTCAGTCCTAGTTCCCAAGCTGTCCATCCATGCATCAAATTCGAGCCCAATTTTCCTGCAAACATGTCATCCACATAGCTATTACGAGAATTTCTGATTCAGTCCAAAATTGCACTTGAAAATCAATTTTCATAAAAACTTCTAGAAATTGCAAAATTAAAATTAAACACCTGAATATTCATAAAATACATCAAAATGAGATGGAAGTGATGGAAAATATAAGGATTAAGTAGGTTTCCCTAAGCAAAAATAGACCAAAACTGAGGGCCAACATCTCCCCCTTGCTGATCTTCAAGCATGTCCTCATGCTTGTCTTTGTCTCATTGATCTTCTGCCTCCGTATGCTGACCTCCCTTGTTGTTCTACCAATGGCTCTGTCCCTTGAAGATGAAGCTTTCTCTTGAGCTACCTGTAAAAGGATATCTATGCTTTCATGTACTTCTTCTCTTTTCTTGTGGATGACATTCTTTACCAATATATCATTCTGGATGAGCAGCTTCAGACGACAAATAAAACTTGAATTTTGCAATATATTGCGACACAGGATTCATGTCCCTCTCAAATCAACAATTTTACTCAAAGGATCCAATATCTAGTTGCGCTTACATCTCATTAAAAGAAGCAATTTTTTATGTCTAGGCATTCAATTTAGCCATTGGTTTACCCATGCAATCTGCAAAATATGGGTCAAAAGAACCATAAAAATATCTCAAATAGAAATGAATTTGAGAAAATTGTTCGCATGGAGTCTAATTAGGCTCGTTCTGAAGAAAACCCATGTTTTCGTTTTTCAAATTTCATTTTCATTTTTCCCATAAAAAGCAATTGAAAATAGTAGTTTCTCAAAATTGAAATGCATTTTTGAAATTGAATGATCATTTAATTTGAAATCAATTTTTCTTCAAATGTTTCTGCAGCATCCTGCTTACCTCTTTTCTAATGCCCTTGACAAAGAGATGAGACCAATACTCCAAAAATGTGAAGTTACTGCTTCCGCAAACACAAAGCTTTGATATAAAAAGATTATAAAAACATAATAAACATGTTTTTATTAATCTATTTCTTATATTCTATCCTCTGTTTCATCAAATTTTTTAAAAAACTCCTTTGTCTCTGTCTTTGCAGCATCTCTTCTCTTTTCATGCAAACAAAATATCCATCTTTATACACACTTCTGTAAGAAAGAAATTGAACTCTGTTTTGGAAAAGAAATATACAAAAAACGAAATCATATCATAATTCCTCCTTTCAATTTTCGTTTTTCTTAAGATTGTTGAATTGAAGCCATTGTATATGCACTCGTACCTTATAATCAACGAATTTATTTTCTCATTATGAACCCTGTACACTGTTTTCATTGATCATTTCCATTTTGAAATCAAACTGAAATTCCTGTCATACTGTTTGATAAATTGTAGTTGTAAACTTGGCTGCTATACGTTTTACAAAACTACACAAAGCTCCTTATTTCATGCAATCAAAATATATGAACAAACTCTGTTTTAAATTCCCGTGGAAGATTTTTCATGCACCACTGAGTTCATTTCGTTTTTTTTTAATCTCCAGCTATGTCACTGTTTATTTATTGTGCAATTAAGCCCACTGCATGTGCATTTGAGCTCACTGTATAAACACTTCTTTTTATTAGCAGACTTGGCAATTTCATGGAATATCGAAATCGATTTACCAGACTGTTGTTGAAGTGTCATGATCCCCTTGATTCGTTGCCCAATTAGCTACATTTCATATCATTTCTCCCTATTAAACACGCTTATTTGTTGACTGGTGGCATAAATGAATTTTAAATAAATGACAGACAATTATGAACAAAGAGTTCGACAATCATGATCCCGACTTTACCTCTGCAATCTTCTTCAAAATAGAAGGAAATCAAATCTAGTCTTATCTGATTTGTTTCCACGAGATTCTGGGCAACCAATGACGCTATTTACCCACTTATCTCTGCATAGACTTAGCTATTTTTACTTACCTCCTCTGTCAAAACGTTTTTAACGCTTTTAATCCTATGGCTGCTATTCTCCTGAGCTTTCAAGGGCTGTGATGGAAAAAATTCATGATTCTGAGCTGCAACAATGGTAGAGCTCTTCTTTGCTGAACGTACAGGGTTCATTTCAAAACTTACCATTGACTGTAGCTGTACAGGGTTTCCGCTATTGTTTTTAAAATACGTTTGACTGTTTTGTTATTTGATTTGTTGTGCTCTGACCGGAATGCCATGCACATATCCATCAAACTGCTAAATGGAATTGTGTTTAATTAGACATACTGCATACCGACTTATTATTTCGTCTGTATATATTGTTTGTTTTGATTTCCACATTGGTTGCATAAATCTTACAGCTGCTTGCATCATTTAATCACAGGTTTGTCTTCATGCGGGTTGTGGCTGTCTTTGCCTTGCCAATGCGTCATCTGTTGAAGTGTTTGAATGCACCAACCATGCAAATGTATGATGATTTGCGTGCATTTCCCCAATGGTTTGCGTGCACCGTCATTCAATCTTATGACTATATGAACCACATACTCGTTTGAAAGCCTGTTTGAATCATATGCTTGGTTTGGATGTGCGTTTAAATCATAGCCCCAACCTACTATCAATTATGTTGCCATACCATATGATTATATGATATTACACTGCGTATATGACCGCAAGCCTGCCTACCTTATACCTCCATGTTTCATTATAAAGCCATGCAAATCCATATGTTTTAAACAGTGTGCCTTCAATATGTTTCAATAAAGTGCATATGTGTAACATGCAAATGTTTTAGCGCACATTTCCTTATGAAATTTGTTTGCCTTATGATATATTTCCTTTTTGTATTCCCTTTCAAAATGCGCATATAATGTTTAATACATTTCGTTGATGTATTTCCTTCAAAACAATGTGCATGTTTGATGATAATAACCTTACCCTTTGTCATATTATCATATACTTTCCATCATATAACTTTACACCATGCATATATAAATAATAGCATTTCTTCTTATGCGCTTATGATAAGGTTAATCATTTCGATTTGCACTTATTCCATATGTATTGCAATGTATTTCCTTAATTTTAAAATGACCATTTTTAGGTCATGTTTAAAATGGTTTCCATAGAACTAATGCTTGCTTTGTTTGTGCAGGTTCAACTTTTTTTAAATCCTCACTTTGATCCATTTTGTTTTACGGAAAAATACTTAGGGTTAGGGTTATGAAATGAATATGGAATATATGAAGGGAATGTAGGATGGACATAGGTAAATGTAGAATGTTTTTAAGGTTATGGAATGTTAGTGTTATGGAATGAATAGAATATAGGATTAGGTCTAAGATAATGGGTATAGGATGAGGAAAATGTATAAAATATGCATTCAGGTATTAACTCAACTTTAACAAAGTCTAAAAATTTCTACAAAAATTTGAATTTACAAGAGCAAAATTGTGCACTTACTATTCTTGTACTTCCCTGTAGTATTGGATGAATGTTGTTGTTCTTTAACAATATTGGATGAAGTTGTCTTGATCGAATATCGTAGATAGATAGAAACATAGAGCTTATTTATGCTTCCTGTTCTATGTTCTTCATTGATTCTGGTCCATTGCTTGTTGATGTCGTTCAGGTCCCTCTGCAATTGATTCATGATAACTCAGGTCCCTTTTGTCATGTACATTTTTATGCAATATATACATGTTTTTGCTAACATTTCAGGTCCCTCTGCAATTGATTTCAAAAATATTTCAGGTCCTAACTGCCAATAATACAAGTTCCGTTGTCAATTCAGTTGCACAACTAAGTTTCTTTTTGCGAACCTTCCCCCTTGTTGATGGGAAGACTTGTCCTCAATTCTTGTTTATTTTGGATGATGATTCCTGCAAACTCAAATTGAAGAAATGGTAAAACAAAATAGAGAATTCATATTGGCCAAACTAGTTGGTTTTCACATATGAATTCGAATTTGTATTGTGCCACTTTCGTGGATTTTCACAACCAAACTCCTTTATTATTTTTGACCCTTTTCTATTTTTTATTTTTTCTTTTTTGAATGGAGGAGGGGTGTAATGGAGTAAAGAAGTATGAAAGCTTATGAAAATAGGTTATATTGAAGTCATGATTTAGTAGTAAGTCTGGACTTCAACATGTAGGTCATGGAGCTTAACATACAGTATGGATGATGAACAATATGAATTCAAATCATGATGATCAAATCATAAACAATATGAATTCAATATGAAAGGCTTATTTGGAGATTGATGTGACTTAACATGGTACTGAACTTGACTGCTTCTTCTGATGATTATCTTCATGTCTTTTTGCCTTGATCTCGATCATGTTGTAGGGTTTGTTGGTGTTGTTGGTCAACATCTAAGAGCAAGCTTCAAGATTTTGAGTTTCATTGAATGAACTCAAAATCAAGTGAATTTTCACTTTGCTTTGACTTGAACATTTGTATTCATATTCTGGAAAATGAATTTAACTTTGAAAATTACTTCATTCATGGAATTCACTCCTTCATTCTTCCTATGACATGCAAAAACATAGCACTTGCCTGCAATACAACATTAGATGATGGAGGAAGAGAGTTGTACAGTCTCTCTTCTTCCAATATATATGTAAATAATTACAAGCATTGCTTAGAAACCAAGTCCAAATATGATATACAAACAAATGCATTTATTTACCCCTTTGAGGAATGGTGGCCAGCCTAGACCTCCTAGCGGTATTTTGTTTACAAAATATTTGTTTGATATCCTATTAGAGTGATTCAAAATCCAAGTTGAAGTGAATTCATATGGCTACCTCCAATATGAACAGGTTTTCAAAATGGTTTAAAATGATATGGTAAAAATTATAAGGAGTGCCATGTTTGATAGAGTTGTTTGTTAATTGTTAACTAGACCAACAGTCACTATTTGAAGCGTAACGTTTTCGATAAAGATCATATCTATGTGATTCAACTTGGAAATTAAAGTAGATTCATTTTTTTATTTCTAGTAGAAACAAGTTTTAAAAATTCTTAGGCTTGATATCACAAAATTGGTGATGAACAGACCTAGGAGGCGGAGTTTTACTACGTTATTTTGAAGACATGCAGTCACTAAATGTGGCATAACTTCTTCATTTCATCTGCAAATGGGATTATTCAAATTGTTTCTTAAACTAGACTTGAATATATATCTCCCATATAAACAGGTTTTGAAAAGAAGATGATTTGGTATTTCAAATATGCCAATGAACAGTCAAGAACTAGAATTGTCACCATGCAGATTTTTCGACAAGCAGTTAGTATTTCAAGAATAACTTTTTGATATGATACCTGATTGAAGTGATTCAAATTGATTTGGAAACTATATTCCAAGGGATATCTTCCCTATGAATTTCAGATAACAATGTTTCCATTAGACACCTCAAATATAGGCTGTACTAACTCTGTCCGCAACATTTCACTTGAGACCTAGTTTTGATTTTGATCACATTTTTATTTGTGATATAAATTGAGAACTTCAAAATGGATTCCAAAACAAGATTTCAAGGATATGTAAAATAAACCATGATTTCAAAATGATCTTATATGGTTACCCAAAATAGGCTTGTTCTTACTACCTTTTTCCATTTAGTCCTTTCAAATGAATATTGAACAATGATTTGAAGAAATTGTTTGAAACAAATTTATTATGGAAGTCTTATTGCGAATTCATTTGATTTGTTTATTTAATCTATTCTATTATATTTTAGAAAAATAATTCATTCTCTCAAGTATAAGAGAATTTCCAGTGCATCC
>APFE031522871.1:0-21730 GCA_000404065.3 Pinus taeda | reverse complement strand
TTGATGCAGCCCTTAATTCTTATGACAATCTTCAAACAATCACTAAGAGTGTTGTAGCATACCCTTTAGGAATTCATCAATCTAGCAACCCTTCACTAAACACTTTTGCAACATGTTAGCATTGTGGTTTGTTGCATTATTGGTTAGGGCAGTAATATTCAGCCCTCATCCTCTATACAATCATCAATACAGGGCTTCAAAGGTTGTGGTGCACCAAGGTGAGACTCCACCATTGCCACGTTGTCAAGTCTAGCTTGATACCCTTAATGCAAACCTTAAATAACCTTTAGAACAATCTTTTCTACTGGCTATGGCCTGTGGCCTAGCCCAATAGCAAGTTAGGCCTATGGTCCTCCATTGAACAGCTTACAAGCATCATCAAAGTAGCAGTATCAAGCCTACAAGAACTCTGCTTGCTGTCGGCACTTACTTGCATCCAATCCCCATATACTATTCAACCCTACGCTGATCTGCTCTTAGCCTTAAGTTCAGATCTCTTCAACTTATGACTGCGGCTTCATTATCTTGCAAACAGTCCTTAAAACATGCCTTGAACAACCTCTTTTGTCACGCTTCCACCTGCAGCAAACACATTGTCCTTCCAGGCTTATTCTTGCTATGTTAAGGCTCCTTCTTGTTGCGGTTAAGGGCCTTGTTGTGTCTTAGGGCTCTTCTTGATTGTAGTTTAGGGCCTTCCTTTTGACTGCGGCTAGGGCATCTGTTTTACAGCGGATTAGGGCCTCCTCTTGATAGTGGATTGGGGCTTCTTTGGATAGCAGATTAGGGCTCCCTTTTGCTGCGTATAGGACCTCTTCTTGACTACATATAGGACTTGCAATTCACTGCCGATCAGGCCTCTTTTTTCTGTGGATTAGACCTCCTCCTTGACTGTGGCTAGGGCACCTTTATGACTACGGCCATGTCTCCTTCAAGATTGCGGCTAGGTCTCCCTCTTGACCTTTCTTTCCACCACGTCCTCTTTCTAAGAGGACAAACTCAAACAAGTGGAGAGAGAAATCAAGAGTGATGTGTGTCTCAAATGACTTGAGGTCTCATCTATTTAAATGCAGCGTTGAGGTTGAGCTGGGGGTAATTTGCTTGCTAGCCAACCTTGACAAATTGTCAATAATACAAATAAATTCATATCTCAATAAATACATGTCGGAATCGGAAGATCTTTAGATCAATCCTACACCTCTCGGAGAGAGGAATCCAAGAAAAATATCAACTGCCATAAATAAGGTGACTCACATGGAGTTTGGCCCTAGTTGCCAATTTTAACACTCCCTCTCAATTAGGGAGAACTCCATCTGCTAATCCATCTGTCGGTCGGTATTAACACTCCCCCTCACTTAGGGAGAACTCCATCTGCTAGTCCATCTGTCAGTCAGTATTATCTTTGCCATCAATGCACTGCTCTGCTCTGCTGAACTATGAAGAAGAAGAAGTTATGAAGAATGTATCATACCATTCTCTACTGACTCAAAGTCGGTCCCATATAAAGAGAGTGTCTCATACCATTCTTAGTGATCCGAAATCAGTTTCAAATAAAGAGAGTGGCTCATACCACTCTTACTAATCGAAATCAGTTCCAATTTATCCGAGATGAATATCATCCTAGCATAGGGATTACAGTAGTACACAATGCGTCCATCGATAGTACTATGGTCCCTATCCTCATTTCCCTACTCATTAGCTAGATGAGAGGTAGTTCCCATGGGTCCCAAACGGCATGGGTAGGATGTCTCGGCAAGAGAATATGAGCCACTCATCCTGCCTACATGTCACCATGGGGTATCCCAGGGGAAGGCTAAACCACTCACCCTATACACAACAAATCACTAGGGGAAGGCTGAACCACTCACCCTATGATTGTGTCTTAGCAGGAGAAGTATGAACCACTCATCTTGCCTACATAGAAAACCACTAGGGGAAGGCTGAACCACTCACCCTATGGTTTCTCATCGCTCCAAGAAGTACCCCAAGCCCCCCAAAGCTCCCAGAGATCAATATCCATAGTATACAGGACCCTCAGGAGAGAGTCTCTCCACAACTCATAGTCGTTCTCTGAAAGTCAAGAATTTTACCTTTCTTAGGGGCTTCGTCAAAATATCGACAACTTGCTCATCAGTCCCAATGTGTTGGAGCCCTATTGCTCCTTGTTGTACCATATCCCAGATAACATGGTACCTGATGTCTATGTGCTTGGAGCGATCATGAAATACATGACTCGAATAATCGGATCCCACTCTAGTTGTTGCAAAGGATAATGGTGGTATCTAGCACATGTCCAAACAGCTCACTGAAGAGCTTCCTCAACTAGATAGCTTCACAGGAGGCCATACTCGCAGCTATGTATTCGGGCTCAGCGGTGCTCAAAGCAACCGACTTCTGCTTCCCGCTCATCCTAGATATCGAAGCAGAACCCAAAGAGAAACAACACCCAGAAGTGCTCTTGCGATCCACCACACTGCCTGCCCAATCAGCGTTAGAATAATCATGTAGCCTCACATCTCTGGCAGTGTATCTTAGTCCATGAGTGATTGTTCCCCGAAGATATCTCAGAAGATTCTTGGCTCCAATCCAATGTGAGTGATGAGGCTCAACCATATATTGGCTCAACGTGTTAACTACAAAACATATATCCAGACGGGAGTTCACCAAGAACATGAGTGCTCCTATGAGTTGACGATATTTAGAAGCATTTCCCAATTCAGATTCGGCAGCACTACCACATAACTTCTTAAAGTTAAGCTCCATCGAAGTAGTCACGAGCTTGTAGTCCACCATCCCAAATCTTTCCAATATCTTCACAACATATTTTCCTTGTGATAGGAAAAATTCTCCTAGCTTTTGCCAGAACTCCAACCCTAGGAAGTAGTGCATCAGTCCTAGGTCCTTCATCTCAAATTCGGAATCCAACTCCCTCTTATGTTTGTATATGAGAGGGTTTGCACCTGTCAGAAAGAGGTTGTCCTCATAAAGTACTAGTATGAGAGTTTTATCATCCACAACCTTAAAGTAAAGGTTTGGATTGGCTTCACTCCTATTAAATCTCAGCTTCATCAGATAGCTATCAATCCTCTCATACCAAGCCTGGGGTGTTTGCTTCAACCCATAGAGAGCTTTCTTCAACTTGCATACATGAGATTCCCAGTCATTAACCTAAAACCCCTCGGGTTTTTCCACATAGTTTTTGAAGTGATGAGACTAGGTGTTTACTTCATCCTTCCAAGAGCTTACGGGCATCATCCCAGATATGTCGGAGTGGACCAACTGCAATCTATCTGTGGTCTTGCTATTACTTGACGGGAATGGTCCCCTTGTAAGTTTTCCTTCGGCACATACACCTTCATGCTCTACTTTGAACTCAGGCATCCTTGTCACCATCTGTCTCACATCAAGTAGGGCCTTACAATGAAGATGGGCAAACCTTTAGTGCCATAGTTCAGATTGTAGAGATGTGTCGTAAGGTATGGCTCCCAATGGACTTCCTGCAACTTGATACAAAGTGCCACCTTGAATCCAAGAGTAAAACCATTTTTAAAAATTCTTTTCCAAACACGTACCTTGCCATCGATGAATTCCACCTTGTAACCTTTGTCATCCATTGCCAAAATGAACACTAGGTTCCTCTTGAGATCAGTTACATATAGAACTTCTTGTAAATGAATCATGTTACACTGATTCAATTGAAGGAAAGAATTCCCTACACCCTTTACGAGATAGGTGGCATCATCTCCAAGAATAATCTCCATGTTTGTTTCTTTCCCTATCAGATTAGAGAGAGATTTCCGGAATCTGGTGAAGTGCCTTGAAGCACCACTATCAATAAGCCAATTCCCCAAGGTGTCTGGAGGAGAGGTAGTGGAGAGGGCCGATATAAGATAAATATCCTTTTGCTTATTGTTAACAACATTTATTTCTTCATACCTGGAGTTCCTTGATTTCTTGGAGGGTCGACCATTTCCTTGATGTCCCGCATTCCTTTTTCCTTTGCCATTGTACCTGTCATTCCTTCGATCATTGTTGTTGAATATGCCCCTGGAATGATTGTGATCATCATGTGATGTGTCCCTTCTATTTGGACACTCCCTTGCATAGTGGCCAAACTTTATTGCAAGCAAAGCATTTGCCTTTCCTTCCTTCCTTAGATCCAGGATTTCCATGGGAATGACCTTTAATTCCTGCATTGAATCTCCTTTTGGCATGAGCGGAGAATGCAGTAGGGTTGCCTTAGTATAAGGCATTTTGTGCTCCACCATTCTTCTTTCTTCCAATGCCATATCAAGAGACATCTTCCATCCGTGATAGTCAGACTTTTCACAGAGCTTGTCTACAACCAGGAAGTGGGATGAGGAACCCATTGAGCCTTTTGTCCTTGTCCAACTGTCTTCGGTGATTGCTCTTTCACTCTTGCTTGGGCTTTGTCTTCACCTCTGCTCTAATACCATGTTAAATTTTTGGTATGTTCTATGCTTAGAGAAATTTACTTCAATTTTCTTATTAGCCCAACATCAATATCCAGATTAGCAATTGCATCAGCATAATAGTAAAACGCAGATAGAACATAAACATAAACAGTAGAAGACAAGCCAAGGTAAGAAGACAAAAGATGTGGCACCAGCTAGGGACAAACCCCAATATGGGGAAACCCTTGATCAATTCTTCTTATATTCTTGAATAGTTCAACAGAAAGAGAGAGATATTACAAGTATACAAATATGATATTTTATGACAGCGACGGTAAAGCATTGACCAGAGAAGTCAATGCTGATCAAATAGGACAGAATCTTCCTCTAAATGGCTTGGTCAGGCCTAGTCAACTTCAGCCTCCAAAAGCTATCTCAATCAACCCAAATGCTGCTCATAATACGGATAGCATTCTGCTAATGATCACTGTTCTAGTTAGGGCACTTGATGCAACCCTAAATTCTTATGACAATCTTCAAACAATCACTAAGAGTGTTGTAGCATACCCTTTAGGAATTCATCAATCTAGCAGCCCTTTAGTAAACATTGTTGCAACATGTTAGCACTGTGGTTTGCTGCATTACTAATTAGGGCAGCAATCTTAGCCCTCATCCTCCATACAGTCAATGGTACAGGCCTTCAAAGGATGCGGTGCACCAAGGCGAGACTCCATCGTTGCCACGATGTCAAGTCTGGCTTGATACCCTTAATGCAACCCT
Source organism: Pinus taeda (assembly GCA_000404065.3). Classification (NCBI taxonomy): domain Eukaryota; kingdom Viridiplantae; phylum Streptophyta; class Pinopsida; order Pinales; family Pinaceae; genus Pinus; species Pinus taeda. Next base: position 16,538 of record APFE031522871.1, on the reverse strand, counting down.
TAGAACAACCTTTGTTGTTGGCTATGGCCTATGACCTAGCCCAGCAGCAAGTTAGGCCTATCATCCTCCATTGAACAACTTACAAGCATCATCAAAGTAGCAGTATCAAGCCAACAAGAACTCGGCGTGTTGTCAGCACTTACTAGCATCTAATCCACATATACTATTCAACCCTATACTGATCAATTCTTGGCCTTAAGGTCAGATCTCTTCAACTTATGACTGCAGCTTAATTATCTTGCAAATAGTCCTTAAAACATGCCTTGAACAACCTCTTTTATCACGTTGTCACCTACAGCAAACACGTTGTCCTTCCAGGCTTATTCTCACTATTTTAAGACTCCTTATTGCTACGGTTAAGGGCCTCTCCTTTCTGCGTCTTAGGGTTCTTCTTGACTATAGTTTAGGGCCTTCCTTTTGACTATGGATAGGGCCTCTTGATTGCATATTAGGGCATCCTTTTTATAGCGGATTAGGGCCTCTTCTTGACAACAAATTAGGGCTTCTTTAGATAGTAGATTAGGGCTCCCTTTTGTTGCGTATAGGATCTCTTCTTGACTACATATAGGGCTTGCACTTCACTGCTGATCAGGCCTCTTTTTTCTGCGGATTAGGCCTCTTCCTTGACTGTGGCTAGGGAACCTTTAACTGTGGCTAGGTCTCCCTCTTGACCTTTCTTTCCACCACGTCCTCTTTGTGAGAGGACAGAGCCAAACGAGTGGAGAGAGAAATCAAGAGTGACGTGTGTCTCAAATGACTTGAGGTCTCCTCTATTTAAATGCAACGTTGAGGTTGAGCTTGGGGTAATTTGCTTGCTAGCCGATCTTGACAAATTGTCAATAATACAAATAAATTCATATCTCCATAAATACATGTCGAAATTGGATGATTTTTAGATCAATCCTACACCTCTCGGATAGAGGAATCCAAGAAAAATATCAGCTGCCATAAATAAGGTGACCCACATGGAGTTTGGCCCTAGTTTCCAATTTTAACATAGATGTATAATTTTCCTTAAATATTTTGAAGCTATTCTCTAGAGTAGTTCGTGGGAAAGAGGCCAACAAGAATCAAACAATGGCTTGATTAACAATACCTTATGTTAGGCTCTAACCACCCGATGCCTCCGGTGTTGTAGATACTGTGGCTCTAACGACTGCAAGGTCACCGTGTTAACCACTAAAGAGTGCTAAGCCCCTCAAGTTAGATGAGGAAGGGTGGCCCTAAAAGTATATCAACCAAGCTTATGCTTGGAGGTAAGTTATTAGTGCAACTAGACTTAGAATGCTTGTGCAAGGTTATGAGTGATTCTTAGGTTAAGATTGCTTAATGTTTAAGTACTTTAGTTATGATTAGCCTTCAATTATGACAGTGACTACTTATTAATGAAAATCAAGAGGCAATCTTTTAACCACAAGAAAAATGTGCCAACAAGATACAACAATGCCCACAATTATTCAACAACTATGGGGTGGGGAAAAATCTCATAATAACAATGATAATTGAAGCACTTAGAGTAATTTAATCAATGCTTAACAAGATACCAATGATTATTAACAAGATAAACACCGATGTTGCTTACCTCCAATTATCATGAGCTATTTAATTAGACTAAATTCCTTTAAGTAAATATCAATTAAATGCCCAAAATATTGCAAAGATTGCTCAATGAAAATTTGAAATAAGATGCTCCAATGTTTAAACCAAGAACACTTAGATCTTTAGATTCATTTCACTTAGGCAACCAAGATCATTAGATTATGATGTTAATGTATTTTAGAGATTTAGCCAATTAGTGCAAAATTGACAAGATTATGAGTAAGCTCACAAAGGAAAAACAAGTGTTAGTTTTCTTATCTAATATTACCAATGTCAACAAGCACATTAAATAATGAAAACAAAATCTTTCTTACAAAAATGCATGAATCATTGAAAATACTTCAAGTTACTTATGTTCTAATTAGTTTCCAATGAGCAACAAATAAGTGTATGACAATAATAGATTATCTATACTCAAAACTCAAATTAGTGCCAAAACCATCAATTTTCCCTTGACTTAGATGAGAGAAATTAGCATATAATGTAACTCATGAAAAATACTTCAGCCACTGCTATGTATATCAAACTTCAAGATGACTCTGATAGTCATTCACTTTTCATGAGACAAGTTAATAAATCCGTATAAAAAAAATTCTAATGATTACCCAATGTGTTAGAACATTTATGAATTGAGTTTAGGGCACTTTTATGCGTGTGTTATCACTATTAAGAAAATATATGATTGTTGTAACAAAACACAGATATGTAAGGGTTTAGAAGTCAAATCAAAGGCCCTGGGCCTTCGATATCACTTGCCCAACTTGTCCAATATTTCCTCAATGAATGTGGCACCTGAAAACACAAATTTGTAGCCTAATTTCTCTGCAAAACCGCCAAGACTTAGCTCGAAAATCAAATGCACCCACGGAGGCAAGGGAAGGGAAGAATGAGGCAATGGAAAGGCTAAGAGAAGGTATATAAGGCCTAGTTAGGCGTGCGTCTAAGGTCCAAAGGCCTAAAAGGCCTCACGACAAGCAAGAAAAGGCCAACTAGGGCCTGCATAAAGGGAGGAGACCCCACAAGGGGTTGTTGTAGGCCCTAGAAGCGATGCGACCAAGGCTTAAGGCCTCAATGAGGCCTGCGGCTAATGGTTTAGGGGAGGATGAGAGAGGTTTGAAGGGGGACGAGGTTGGACGCAGGGAAAACGAGGGAGGCCAAGGGGCTGAAGAGGCCTAAAGAGACCACGACAAGCCAGAAAGGAGGGGGATGAGGCCCTCTAAGAGCTAGACAGCTGCCCTAAAAGGGAGTTGCAAGCCTTAAGAGGCTACAACAAGGAAAAAGGAGGGGTCAAAACACTAGAAAGGGTGACAACTAGGCAAGGAGGGATTAGCGTTGGGCCTAGAGGCCTCAAAAATTTGAAACCTTTGCCAAAATTTAGAATTTGCTTCAAAGCTTCCATCTTACTGCAAAATTCTTCATTTGTTGCCCTGCAAAAATTGTCGAAGCTAGATCTTACCCTCAAGGGCCTAGATCTAGCTCTAATCCAATGAATTTCCTTTGATCTCACCTACACAAATAAATTTACAAGTGCCCAAAACCCCAATATATACACAAACCTTCAAAATCCCAAAGCCCAAAAAACCCCAGTTGCAACACAAAGCAAGGATTATAAACTAAAATAATTTACAAAAATTATTATACAAAATATACAAATGTACAATTCTTAGAGAAATTTTGAATAATAGTATTTTTTGTAGATCTTGACAATGGCTAAGATGTATTTCAAAAAAATAAATAGTAAACCAAAGTCTTAGTGAAGTTAGAAAATCACATAAAAAAATTAGAATTCGAACATGGTCAATGTGTGCCCACAGTTTGTGAACTTGGAGTCCAAGGGCTAGGGAACCAACAAACGCTATATATTTTCTTAAAAAAAAACTGTTAGAACATACAATGAATCAGATCATCTAAGATAAGCCCAAAACTTACCAATAGAATGTTCCTATTATCTATGATGAAATAACAATTTAATTAATGTTTTAAGCACAATATAGGAATGACACAATATAGGAATGTACATATGCAACACATACCACAAATCAGTGAGACAAAGACACCATGAACTGCATCCCAAAGTCTTTTATTATGATGATCAAAACATTTCCAACGGGACAATGACCTTACACCAGCTTTTACAAAGTTATATCAGAGTCGATCTCAAGATCAAGACGAAAATAGTAGCAAAAATCCTTCTATTTATAGAGAAATTCCTCCAAATGGAAAATAACAGCTAGTTGGCTTGATCCTTGTCAAAATAATCTCGGTCATAGATAAATCTTTGATGATCTTTTAATCTCTGCTGTGAAAATAATTATTTTCGAGAAATTTTCGAAATTCCCATTAAAAACATTTTTATTAGCTCAAAAATAGTTATTTTGAGCTAATTTCCTAAAAAAATTGGCTTTGATTTAACCACCAAGCTCCAAGAGCCCAATTTTTCTTGAAGTTTCCTATATTCCCTTTGTGGGGGACCTCTAAAAATTAATTTCTTTAAAACCCACAATTTTTCCACTTGGAAAATTTAATTTCTTTAACATTTTAATTTTTTACTCTAATTAATTAATTTTCTAGCCTAAGATTTAATTTTATTTTTGCCAGAACAATTAATTAATTGACACTTGAAGGGATTAATTATTTTTCCACCCTCAAATATTTTAGCCATGGTGTCTAAGTATGAGGGACCATGCACTAAAATATTTTTTACATGAGATTTTGCAAATTCAACCCTCAAAGGGGGAATACCCGTTCGTTATAGACTCCCAAATAACTTACTCAATTCTGTGACACAATATGATCTAGTAGACTATGTGATTTGTAATAAAATAATTTAGCTAATTAGCTTAAATTATTCCCAAATCACTTTTACAAAAGGCTCACCTAAGACTTTGGCGATAAATTCCACCCTAACTTTGGGGGAAGTCGGAGAGAAAAACTCTGCCGATCATTTGTGTTTATAAACACAGATAATCGGTTAAACGAAAAACCTCCTAGGATGAAATTCATTGCTAAAATAATAAGCTAACCTAGGTTATTACATGCATTACACGATCTTACTAGCATCATTTACATTAAAAATTTGCATAATGGGTTTATAATGACTCAAAAACGCTGATGGCTGATGATCACGATCCTTTGAAAAAATTTGGTACAATTGCTTCCTTGGAACTTTGATAAACTGTGTGCAACATCTAGCTCCATATGGGGACACGTTGCTTCCATGAAGTAGTGTGAGAATTCCATAATCCTGTCTCCAAGGAAATCGAAGTCCGTCAAATAGATATCCATTCAAAATCGAAATCATCATGCATATATGGTAAATTTGTTGGAATAGAAAAAATCTACTCTAACAAACTGAAAATATAAAGATACAAAACATAAGTGCATAAAATAAAACTAATTAATGACATAAATGAAAATGAGTAGGGTTAGAGAAACTATATAAAAGATGCGTCATGGCATCAAATTCCATCAATGTGGCACAATTTGAAATATCTGCTCGCTGATAGGTAGATCAATAGGTTGCTTACTAGATGTCCCTTGTTGAAACTTGACCCTCTTTGGTTCGTGTAATTTGTTTGTCATTGTGTTGCATATGTCTGTCAAACTGAAACCAACTTCTCTTTCTGCTCGAAAAATATAATGGAAGAAGATAAAAGTGATAAACTGGCTAAACAAACTCAGTCTCATACTATGGTGGATGACCCTATGGTTCAATACATTCACCATTTTCCAGCTTCTTTGGAACTTCAACACGGTATCTTCGTTCCACTTCTCTATACAATCTAACCATACCACTAGCTGCTACGGGAATAGTAGCATATGAAAGATCCATCTAAATACATCCTCCTAAATCAGCTGCAAACTTCCTTAAGAGAAGCATTCCCCACGCATCTAGAAGATCAATGATAGCTATATCCATGGTGATGATATTATATGGATAATTTTCCAAGGAAATTTATAGGTCTTTGACCACACCCAAGGACTTCAATATTTTTCGAATACAATGAGCAAATGTTGTGATATGGCCTAGAAATCCTTAAGTTCAACTGATCCATAACTTTATTGGTCATAACATTTGTTGAGGCACCAAAATCTAGCATACAGTTGTGAAGTAAACGATCATTAACATCCAAGGTAAGAAATAAAGGTTCATGATCCTCATTAGTCATGTAGCAGTTCAAATCCTTTAACTTAATTTATTCATCTTTGGGGTGTGAATCAACTTTATCTTGTTGGGCCATGCCTAAAGATTTGAATAATCAAGCTCTTTGTGACGAGATCTTCAAAAGTTATAGGACCGGGACTAACATCTTAATACTATTAATCCATGTAACCCAATCAACTTTAATGTATTCATCTTTGGGGTGTGAATCAACTTTATCTTGTTGGGCCATGCCTAAAGCTTTGAATAATGAAGCTCTTTGTGACAGTATCTTCAAAAGTTATAGGACCGGGACTAACATCTTAATACTATTAATCCATGTAACCCAATCAACTTTTAAACCTAACTTGTACTCTTCAAATGCAACCTGCTTATTTTGACTTTGCTCTTTACCTTTCCTTTGGTAAGTATAACCCTTACTTCTAACAATTTCTAGAATTTGTTCCTGAGATGGATTTTCACCGTATGCTTGCATAATGGGATCCTTTTTGTTACTAAAATTATTGATGGTGAAGGATGAGGAAATCATGTATGTGCAACGACTTTCCTTGGAAGAATTTTGTCTTTCATTGTTTATTTGTTCATTTGCTGCTTCATCCAAGATTTTTCTAGCAATAGCACATGCACTTTCTTCATGGAAACTTTCTCATGGTCTGCAAAACGGGATAGGTTGATTAACAACATTGATAGACTCAAGTGGAATAGGAAGCCTCTTATCATTTGGAGGATTCCTTCTTGGCCATGGATTATTGTTTCCTCTATTATTATTGTTATTTCTAGGCTGCATATTTTGCACTTGATTTCTTTCCATTTGAATAGCCTAAACTGCATATCACTTATCTATCTAGCATGCTCAATTTTCATTTCCTTATTACTTGAGTTAATTCTTTAACTAAGTCACACTCATCTTCCTTAACTTCTTTTTGTTTAGACTTGACCGAACCTCTTTCAAAACTAGGGATTTCTGATTTACCTGAAGCTTCCTTATATTTTTCTAACTCCTCAGCTATATTATGGGAAACAGTTAAATTTGTAAGCTTGGTACGTCCAATCTTATATTCAGTGTCAACCCTAAGGCTTCAAGATATTGCTCTAACATTGTCTTGTCTATCGGCTTGTAATATTGAGTCATATCTTTGAGAAGACCATTAAATCATTGGTGGAATTCTTCAACCGTCTCATTTTCTCTTTTCTTAATGGAGTTAAGTTCTTTAACCAGATGTTTTCCTACTATTTTATCCCCAAATTTGTCTTTGAAAGCATTAGTAAGGGCTCGTGGAGAGTCAAAATAATTGCCAGGCTTGCCTTGGAACCAATCCAATGCGACATCTTCTAATGAGAGGAAAAATAACTTCATTCTAACATCCTCATTATTGTATGCAGCTACATCATCTTATCTGTGTAAAAAAGTTGTGAAGTTTTGATATGCATCTCAGCATTGACCACATTATTCCCTTGGAAAAGTGGAAGCTTGTCCATAGTGACATTTGGAAGATTGTGAGGATACCCTTGAATGTTGGAAAAGTTGCAAGGACTGTAATAAGCCATGGAATCTTGATTGGCGAGATTGATGTAAAGAAAGTGGATATCAAGGAGGGCTTCCTGTCCGAGAAAGATTAAATTCTCTCTAGAATGTAATTTCTTTAACCGAGCTCTTAAAGCCTTTTCAGGACCGAAAACAAGGTTAACCAAGCTACTAGGATTTATTCTAGAGTAAGATCTTGTGAATGCATGAATATGTGAAGTCGCCACCCAAACAAGAAACCAACTGAAATGTCCAGGTGCTAAAGGTACAGATAGAAAAGCTGAAAATACTAGTGAGAGGAGAAAATATAAGGTGATGAAAAGATGCAACAATGCTAGAAATGTTGTAGAGTTTCCGGCTAAATGAAAAGATGAAATATATCAAAACGAAATGATAAGAAAAGGTGCCAAATGCTAAGATGATAGAATGTCGTTGAAGCACCGAGGACAAGATAAATTTGTCCCCAACAACGGCTCCAAAAAATGTTGTGTCGCTTGGCGAGCTAATAAATGGCGAAAAAGATTAGAAAAATTGTTGAGGACCAAGGACAAAAAAATATATTCTCGGCAACGGTGCAATAAAATTGTGTCGCTCAAATTGTACAAACACTGTGACAACGACTCAGGGCGGGAGTTGTCACTTTGATCCCCACCCACTCTATTCTAGTTGTCTCCCAACAACAGGCTATGGGAGGTAGTCCCTATGGAAATGTGAAAATGAAGAACAAGTTGGCAACCAACGAGTCTGGGAGACACGGTTAAGTGGCCTAGCTACTTGGTTAATTTTAGCAAGACTTAAGGATTATATTTGATTTGAATGTGAGACCAGTGCCTTACGGAGTCAACTCCGTGTTTGTTAATTAGATGCCAAGTAACTAGATGGGAAATCACTGCTTGAATGCTTAACTATTGTATATGCTATGCAAATCTTATAAGTTAGGTGTGATGCTAGAATCATGGTTGCTTTTAATTAAATGCCTATTCTAGATGTATCATTTCCCTTAACTATTTTGAAGCTAGTCTCTAGAGTAGGTTGTGGAAAAGAGGCCAACAGGAAGCAAGCAATGACTTGACTAATGATACCTTATGTTAGGCTATAACTACCTGATGCCTCTGGTGTTGTGGAGACTGTAGCTCTAACGACTGCAAGGTCACTTTGTTAACCACTAAGGAGTTGCTAAGCCCCTCAAGTTAGATGAGGAAGGGTGGACCTAAAAGTATATCAACCAAGCTGATGCTTGGAGGTAAGTTATTAATGCAACTAAAATTAGAATGCCTGTGCAAGGGTTATGAATGATTTTTAGGTTAAGATTTCTCAATGTTTAAGTACTTTAGTTATGATTAGCCTTCAATTATAACAATGAGTACTTATTAATGAAAATCAAGAGGTAATCTTTTAACCACAAAAAAATATGCCAACAAGATACCAATGATTATTACTTGAAACAATTAGAGATCTTTGAAGACATTTTAACAAGATAAATGCCAATGTTGTTTAACTCCAATTATCAAGAGATGTTTAATTAGATTAAAATCCTTTAAGTAAATATCACTTAGATGCCCAAAATATTGCAAAGATTGCTCAATGAAAAATTTGAAATAAGATACTCCAATGCTTAAACCAAGAACACTTAGATCTTTAGATTCATTTCACTTAGGCAACCAAGATCATTAGATTACGATCTTAATGTGTTTTAGATAGTGAGCCAATTAGTGCAAAATTGACAAGATTATGAGTCAACTCATAATGAACAAACAAGTGTTAGTTTTCTTATCCAATATTATTAATGTCAACAAGAACATTAAATAATGAAAACAAAATCTTTCTTACAACAATGCATGAATCATTGAAAATACTCGAAGTTACTTATGTTCCAATTACCTTCCAATGAGCAACAAATATGTGTATGACAACAATAGATTATTTATACTCAAAACTCAAATCGGTGCCAAAACCATCAATTTTCCCTTTACTTAGATGAGAGAAATTAGCATAAAATGTAACTCATGAAAAATACTTTAGTCACTGCTATGTATACCAGACTTCAATATTTCTGATAGTCATTCACTTTCATGAGATAAGCTAAGAAATCCTTATCAAAAGTTTTCCAATGACTAGCCAGTGTGTTAGAACATTTATGAATTGATTTTAGGGCACTTTTATATGTGTTATCACAATTAAGAAAAGATATGACTGCTGTAACAAAATAGAGATATGTAAGGGTTTAGAAATCAAACCAAAGGCCATAGGCCTTGGAGATCACTTGCCCAACTTGTCCAATCTTTCCTGAATGAATGTGACACCTGAAAACATAAATTTGTAGCTCAATTTCTTTGTAAAACCACCAAGAATTAGTTCAGAAAATCCACTGCACCCATAGAGGTAAGGGAAGGGAAGAATAAGGTAAGGGAAAGGCTAAGGGAAGGGCTAGAAGGCCTAGTTAGGCCTCATGACAAGGAAGAAAAGGCCAACTAGGGTTAGTGTTAAGGGGGGAGACCCCACGAGGTGTTGCCATAGGCCCTAGAAGGGTTGTGGCCAAGGCTTAAGGCATCAATGAGGCCTGCGGATAATGGTTTAGGGGATCTCGAGAGGGATTTGAAGGGGGCCAAGGCTGGATGAAAGGAAAATGAGGGAGGCAAATGGGCTGAAGAGGCCTAAATAGGCCACTGCATGCTTGAAAGGAGGTGGCCAAAGCCCTCTAAGGGCTAGAAAACTACCCTAAACGGGAGCCGCAAGCCTTAAGAGGCTACGACCAGGAAAAAAGAGGGGTCAAGAAGCTAGAAAGGGTGACGACTAGGTAAGGAGCGATTGACGTTGGGCCTGAAGGCCTCAAAAATTTAAATTTTCTTCAAATCTTCAATCTTACTGCAAAATTCTTAAGCTACTAGCCCTGCAAAAATTGTAGAGGCTAGATCTTACCCTCAAGGGTGTAGATATAGTTCTAATCCAACGAATTTCCTTTGATCTCACCTAAACGAATAAATTTACAGGTGCCCACAACCCCAATATAAACAAAAAAAATCAAAATCCCAAAACCCAAAAAACCCTAGCTGCAAAACAAGGGTTGTAATATAAAATAATTTACAAAAGTTATTATACAAAATAGATAAATGTACAATGCTTACGGAAATTTTGAAGAATAGATTTTTTTGTAAACCTTGACAATGGCTAGTCGTATTTCAAAAAATAAATGTTAAACCATAGCCTTGGATAAGTTAGAAAATCAGATAAAATATTTAGAATCTAAACATAGTCATCATGTGCCCACAATTTGTGGACTTAGAGTCCAAGGGCCGAGGAACCTGCAAACTCTATATATTTTCTCATGAAAAACTGTTAGAACATACAATGAATTGGATCACCTAAGATAAGCCCAAAACTTACCAATAGAATGTTCCTATCATCTACAATGAAATAATGATTTAACTAATATTTTAAGCACAATACAGGAATGCACATACCCAACACATTAGATAAATCAACGAGACAAAGACACCATGAAATGCACCCCAAAGTCTTTTATTATGAGGATCAAAACATTCACAACGGGGCAATGACTTTACACCAGCTTTTACAAAGTTACATCATAGTGGAGCTCAAGATCAATATGAAAATAGAAGCAAAAAACCTTCTATTTATAGAGAAATTCCTCCAAGTGGAAAATAACGGCTAGTTGGTTTGATCCCCGTCAAAATAATCTCGACCATTGATAAATCTTTGATAATCTTTTAATCTCTGTTGTCGAAATAATTACTCTTGTGGAATTTTCAAAATTCTCATTAAAACTATTTTTTCTTAGCTTAAAAATCATTATTTTGAGTTAATTCCCTCAAAAATTTGATTTTGACTTAACCATCAAGGTCCAAGGGTCCAATTTTTCTTAGAATTTTCAATATTCCCTAGGTGGGAGACCTACAAAAATTAATTTCTTTAAGACCCACGAATTTTTCTACTTGGAGAATTTAATTTCTCCAACATTTTTATTTTTGACTCTAATTAATTGATTTTTTGGCTTAGAATTTAATTTTATTTTTGCTAGAAAAATTAATTAAACGACACTTAAAGGGATTAATTATTTTTCTACCCTCAAATATTTTAGCCATGGTGTTTAAGTATGAGGGATCATACACTAAAATACTTTTTACATAATATTTTACAAATTCAACCCTGAAAGAGGAAACTCGTTCGTTATAGACCCTTAAATAACTTACCTAATTCTGCGACACAATATGATCTAGTAGACCAAGTGAGTTATAATAAAATAATTTAGCCAATTAGCTTAAATTATTCCTAAATCACTTTTACAAAAGACTCGACTAAAACACTAGGACTCACCTAAGACTTTGGCGATAAATTCCACCCTAGCTTTGGGGTGAGGCTAGAGGCAAAAACTCTGCCGATCATCTGTATTTAAAACACACAGATAATCGTTGAAACGAAAAACCTCTTAGGATGAAATTTGTCACCAAAATAATAGACTTACTTAGGTTAGTACATCCATGCACGGTCTTACGAGCACCATTTACATTATAATTTGTGGAATGAGTTTATAATGACTCAAAATTGTTGATCGCTGATGATCTCGATCCTTGAAAAACTTTGGTACAACTACTTCGTTGAAACTTTGACCAAATGTATGTTACACAAATTAATAATTTTACCAGTGGAAGTGATTTATTCTTATAACCCCATCCTAGTCTATAGCATGATTCTACCACGGATGGTTATTCTTATTCTTGAACATTGGTTGGAAAATGGTAATACTACCTATGCTATTTTATTTCTTAAAAGGGTGGCTATTCAAATTATAAATGAAATATATTAACATCTATGACACAAATTCTTCGTTTGCAAAATAGCATAGACATGGGAAGCACGAAACAATACAAATAGGAAAAACTCAAAATATAATAACTTTTGTGCAAGAAAAATAATTGGCCAAATTTGACAAATAGAAAATACTGAAAATATAGGAACTTGTGTGGAAGAAAAATAATGATGATATTTTTATCATAAAATATATAAACCAATAGTATATTCATCGTGAATATAAATTTTTTAATTTTAAATTTGTCTTAAAAACTAAGGTTTAAATATAAATCAAATAATATGAAATTCCATACTCAACATCAATATTTTGACTACATAAATCATGACATAATTATAAACTTAAAATATGCAATGCCTCTGATCTTAAGTGTCATATAATGACACTAAGGACACTTAGCATATGCCCTCAAGCGCTGGTAGCACTAGTCTCAACATTTTGAGATGTTGGTGTGTCAAAGTGTGTTAAAATATCAATGTGCCAAAGATATCACTAGGTTGTGTGTGAAGAATTCTCAAATCATCAAGACAGTCATCCTTCACCACTCAACCAAATTCTAGGTCAATCTTGTCTAATGCAATAGATCCATATCATTTGATTTCAATTTTATGGACATGCATATGTTATAATAAATGACAAACATCTTATTTTGCTACTCATGCTCCAACATGTTGAACTTCTTGGGGTGGATGCACTCTAAAACTTATAAATTTTTCTCACGACTTGAAACACTACAAGGATAACTCAAAACTCTAATGAAAGACTTTTGTATTTTTGATGTGTTAGTGCCCCCTTCTATCCACCAACTTGTTATTACAAAATAAATATTATATTTTTTTTCCAATGCTCAACTTGATGAGAAAACTATGAGACTATAATTTAATAGTTTACATTTAAAGTCTTACATACATTTTCTTAGTCCTTGAGCCATTTAGTTCATTTAAATCTAAAGATTCAAGCTAAATCGTTGTATAAACCCCATGGCATATTAATGTTTTCTTCAATTGTTGGATCTAAGTACATTCCCTCAATGATTATCATCACATCTCTCATCACGTAAAGATCTCTTTGAATGTCAACCTTATCGTTGTAGAATATGCAAGGGTTGAGATATGCTCCTACCACATGCAATGGTGAAGGTCGCTACATGTTCCACATGACATCAATATTTTCCTATAAGATACCACATTTAGGTCCTTCTCTCCCTTACAAAGTCTTGATGGCTTCTTTGACCATATCTATACCCTAATAAATGTATCCCATTGGAAGTTTATCTCTATCCTTGATCCTCAACACTTTCATCAGAGTCTCAATGATGCTAATAACCTCAATGACATAATGCAATAAATCATCTCTAAAAATTGACCTTGCATCGGCAGAATTTTGAGGTAAAAAATGGGTCTCAAAGGGAAAATAATAAATAAGAGCTACAAATTTCTAGAGAAAAAGAAAGAAAAATATTTTTAAATATTGTATTTTCGACTTATCTCTTTATAAGTTTTCTCAAATGTAAAGTGTAGGCACTTGTTGGATGCATACTTAAATTATGCATCCAATGTGTACCCACATTGCATATGTTTGAGTAGATCCACACTGATAAAATTGAAAATACATGAAAAACGGTCCATTTATCCAATGAGTACCTACTTAAGATTTGGGTAAACCTATAAGGAGAGAAGTCGAAAATACAAGTACAAAATTTAATTTTCTTCTTTTCCCTCCAAAAACATCTACCCCTAGGGATGGCATCATCATCTTGATTCTATTGGTTCTTTTAAGTTGATTTTTATAATACATTTTGTGTTTTGAGCCTTATTTTTTACCTTGAAATTCCCCTAATGAAACAACCATTGCCTCAATTTTATGTGGTCTTTCCACTAAAGTCATTTTTAACTAATATACAATTATCTCAATGCTTGGTACTCATTCAAAATAATTTGAAGTGAAAGAAAGTGTTTTGCAAAGCATGTGACCATTGGATGAAGGAGTTTGCTTTCCACGGACTCTCTCATAAAGCTCAATACCCAAGCATGGTTATATATGTTCTTGGTTATTCTCTTGCATTCCTTCGCAATATCATGCACACAAGCCAACTTTTATATATGTAGCCAAAATGAGATCTATACAATGAGCATCATGTGAGGTGTGTACAAAAAGATTTTATATTTATCATATGGTATCTTTCTAGCTGCCATATAATCAAAACAATGTTAGTGATTACTAAGACAACATGTTTGGGGATATCTTCTTCAACAGCCTCTGCCAATAATGTATACAATAGATTTATGTCCTCAACATGTGATGATGCATCAATGCATTTCAAAAACATGGTTCCTTTATGGCATGTTACAAGGAATTTTATGGTTGTTCTATTCCTTTAACTTGCCCCTATCTAACGTAATGGTGTAACTAGTACACTCCCACAAACTTGTAATACCTTTGCCATTTTTGCTTGTTAGCCCAACTCCTTATCTAGCTCTTTCTCCCTAAGTACATTATAAGAGAGGGCTTTATATTCAGAACTATGGATTGCAATAACATTTATAAGATGAAAAATGGTGAGTTTGTAAGGTTAAATAGGGGTTCTTAGGGTACTGAAACCCCCTCGCTGCATGGTCTACCTCCTTCATATTATTTTCGTTAACTCTCGAAGAATGGTTTAGTTCTTGGGGTTGTGCAAGGATGACAGAAATAATAGGTGATGGTTAAACTCGCAACATTTGATGAACAACTATTGGGACATGGATTTTTAGATCTACCAATTATTACAATTTTCAACTTCATCCTAGATTTCTTTGTTTTATTTTATTTGATGTTTTCTAAAACAATTGTCTCTTGGGATGTGAGCTTTAGGGAATTAGTAACAAACTATGACATCTTTACATGGGATTTGTGATAAGGAAATAATAGTTGATTAGTATTTTCACTTGACCTTTTTGGCATCATTCACATCCCATCTAGATAGCATGTTATCATGGCTGATTAAGAGGCCTTTTGGGATTAGGAGCCATGAAAAAAATTTGGATGGAATATAGATGAAAAATATCCCTTAATAAAAAATAAAAATGAAAAATAAAAATTCTCCAAGGATAGTGATTCATATACCACTTCTAATATTTAGAATTATTTAAACCTTGTTGATGTTTTGAGTTGAATTATTGTTTTGGTTGGTAAGCTTTGGAAGTTATTTCTCAATTGGGTCTATTTGGGTGGTTAAGAGGATAATTTGTTATCCTCTCCACCCAAATTAAAGTCTTGATTGTGAGATGGTTTCCCCTTATGATTCAATTGGGGCTTGAAAGATGCTAAAAATCTCAGTCATGCTTGAGGGTGAGATGAGATGAGATGTTTCCAAACATATTAAGCCCAAGGGGCTAACTGAACTGGATGTTGCTAATGTTGTTGGGAATTTGGTTAGTTTTATAAGAACACGTATTTGCTTTGAATCCTCCTAAGCAAGGTGCACTAGTATGCACCAATGATTTTAGGAGTGTTCCATCCATAATGTGAGGTAGCATCCCTTTGGTTCCAAGAGGTTTTCTTTGAAAAAAGACAAAAAACAAAAAAAAAAAAAGAGAAGTTATTTATGAAATGATTCTTAAGTTTGTTTGAAGTTAGAAAAGAAATATCACATATATGAAATGAAAAAGAAGTTTAGTCTATGTCTTTAGGAGTGAAAATAATTTTAGTGAAAGAAGAATGGACTTCTAGTAAAGGGAATTTATGCATCTACAACTTTCTACTTTTATACCTAGGGTTCCATCCAATTCTTTCTGCTTTAACAATAATAATTTAAAAAATAAGAAAGAATCATTGAAAAATCTCCACATTTTTCAATTTTCCATAAAAAAAATGTCTACTAATTAAATGGGCATGAGATTAGAAATTACACCTATAATTATTATAAATATTGTAAAAATTACACTCATAATTATTATACTTATGATATTTTTCTTTAATAAAATATATGTTTTCAGATTAATTAAATATTAAAAATCATTTATATTTTTCCTCAATTAACTTTCCAATTTAAATTAAAAAATAATAATAATTCCAATTCCAAATAGATCCACCATTAGGATTTAGGATTTACTTCATTAGCAATTCCGAGTTATCCAGACAACTAAGGTAGGTCAAAATATCCCAACTTAGTGTATCGAACGTGTCTCTTTTCAAGACAACTTAGGTAGGTCAAAATATTCCAACTTTAAGTGTATCCCCAGGTTTTAGTTTTAAAACTTCTCCTTTCAAGGTTTCTCACTTTCAATAGGCACCTTTATAAGTTTTAATAACAAATAATAAGAGTACGGGAATAAAATAGAGAATTGAATGAGTAAATAGTTTTTTTAGTTTATAGTACGTAAAAATCGAGACAAATTCCTGGAAAAAAAAAATAGAGAAATTGTAATATCTGATTTTTCTGG